>VMDR010005909.1:0-48527 GCA_007922815.1 Macrotus californicus | reverse complement strand
CATAGACTTGCAAGCTCTGTTCGAGCACTAAATGAATATTCAGCTGAGGGATAAGCAGTCTGCAATAAAACCTGGTCGATATGGAGAAGAGCATCTCTTCTATCTCCATTAGTGGATGAAGGAGACATATTATAACTTTCAGCCTCAGGGGAGCTAGCTGTACGTTCAAAGCATTTTTAAACTCTTGTGTACCATAGTGGATGTTGTTTATTCTCCAAGCCGCTTTAAAAAAAATGATGATGGGTGTGGTTTTTGTCTTTTGTTTCTAAAGTGGAAATATTTCCCCATAAAGAAATTTAAGTTTGTTTTACATCAAGTAAAATTAACTTAACTGAGATTAAATCCTTCTATTACTATGGCTTCATAATCTCAGAATACATAAAAAAGAATAAACAGCCAGACACTGTACCTGCTTGCCCATCAGCCCCAGACGTTCAAGGAGTCTTCTCTGGGTCCCCATACCGGCCACCAAATAATGTTGACCTTAAAAACTAAAGCAGTCTGTTATTGTACCAGCAAATAAGGGTTTTTTGTTTGTTTGTTTGTTTTTTTAATGGGAGAGAATTGCAATTTAGGACAAGCAAGCTGTAGCAAAAGTCAACAAGGAAAGGAGAGGAACGTTATTTTAAGGGGAGAAAGGAGGAAGCTGGCAGGGGTCATTTTGAAAGAAAGTGCGTTGGAGGAAAGTGTCAGATGAGGGTGATTGATGATGGTCTCTGTCTGTCTGAGTTGCCACGGGAGTCGATTTCTGCTGGGAGGCACCTGTACATCTTCGTTTGGGCCTGTGATTGACAGTTTTTCCTGTCCTTGACCCCAGGTGGTGCTACGTGGGAGGACTCTCGATGCCCCCACCGCCAACTCCTCGGTAGCGGAATTGCAAGTTCACCGTACTAATTCTCATTAGTTGGCTTCCTTCCAATCCGTGAAAATCAGGTTATATTTCTGCGTTCAAAACAAGGTTAGGGCCAGAAACCCTCTTCCCACTTTATCCCGAGAAACTCAGTCGCAGCCAAACTGACATGACTCTGTGGCCCCCTGTCCTTACATGGGGATGCCTTATTTTTATGTAAAATACTTGTAGTTTTTCTCCGTTTTATTTTCCGATTGTTTGTTTCCATTTGTGTTTGATTGTATCTTGCCTTCTTATTTGTGAAGATGTTTTAGACCTGCAATACTTCAACATACCTATTACTCATAACGCCACTTCTCCCCATGGTCTTTCCAGTATACTTGTTAGTCCATAGGTTGTGTTTGAATCTTTGAACCCTCTGGGACTTATTTTGTGTCTATGAATTGCGTTGTGAGAATTTACTGACAAAGCAATGCAGTCTTGACCGCATCCTTGCTGGTTTTGCAGCTCTTGCTGAAAGCGGGTTTCACAAGGAAGGGCACAGATAGGCCTCGACGAAAAGGTGGGGATCCGGACCCCAGTCCGGTGGAACAAAGGCACTTTGTGAGGCGTCAGGGGTGCATGGTCCCCCATAAAGACCCGTCCGGGTCCCTTACCAACCGCTGAAAAACAAACCACGGAAAATGCGGGGCCGCAGTCCTAGCTGAAGGCTGCCTGACGCGCATTCGCCGAACTCAGAGCAGCCAATCCCCGCGGGGTGGGGCGGGTCTTCCGCCGGCCAGTCCCCAGCTCAAGACTGACAGGAAGGCTCTACCCCCCACTGCCCCGCCCTCTCAGCTTCTCCTTACCACTCATTGGCGGGCAGGACCCTAGGATCGAGGCACTGATTGGCGGCTTGCACCCACACAGGCTACACAGGCAGGACCCTCGCTGCGAGTGCTGGTACAACCCCCGAGGGCTGGAATCGCAGCAGCTTTGAGAGGACGCTCCGCCAAGGTGGGCAGCGCGGCTGGGGCCCCGGGAGACTGACCAGAAAACCAGGGACTTGCCATGTGAAACCCTTTGCCCGCGACATTCAAAGCCCCGCTCAGGAGAGCCTCGGTGCCCTCATCCCGAGAGGCCACAATTCCCTTCAGCCTCGAGGGGCCCCACGTCCGCTCTCCCGAAGTACGCCAAATCTCCCCGCCCAGATAGAGACACTAAATCCCCCAACGCTCAGACCCCCAAACACCCTGAAAACCCCATTTCCCCGTAGCGCCAGCCACCTTCCCTACTGTTCCCCCAGAAAGAGCTAATTTCCCCAAACTCAGAGATCCTGCATGCCTGCGTCCTGGGGACTTAATGTCAAGGAACCAAATCCCATAATGAGAGACCTCCAATCTCCTCACCCTCAAAGGTCCCGAAGCCTCTCCCCATGGGTACGGTATACGTTCTTGGCCTGAAAGGCCCCAGATCTTGTCCCGAGGGACCCCAAGCCCCAGAGCCTGGGGGGCAAATCTCCCCGGGAGATTTGCGTCTCCTAGAGACTGCGCCTGACTCACACGCGGATTTCTCCAGAACCCGGTGTGGAAGTCCAGAACCCCTTCTCTGAGAAGGGGCGTGTCCTGTCGCCACCACAGGCCCACCCAACCTTCTGGGCCGCCTCTGGCCGAGCTCGGGAGGCTGCGCTTCTCCTGAGGTGGCCACGCGCAGGGAGGGACAGGAACACTGCGGCCTATCCCCCAGCCACCCCTTTGTCCCTTGGGGCCCCAGGTCATCCCTCTCTGGACACCCTGCGAAATGGGAAGAAAGACATTCAGCCCTCTGAGCTCCTTCTTCCACAGGCACCTTGGCCTCAGGGCTGTAAGACCGTGAACCCTGACAGTGTGCCACAGTAGTGTCCTCAGGGAGAAGCAGGGAGAACAAGGCCGAAGGTGACTGGTGGCATCTGCAGAAAGCTTGGGCACAACGCCGGTCACAGAGCTTCCCTAGTCTCTCCTCTCCCCTGGCCCCTGGTGTGGCCCACTGTGCACATATGCAGAGTGCAAGGAGTACCCAGTGTCAAAGGGTGGTGTCAGGGCAGTGGGGAGAAGGCCCACGGTGGTGTCAGGGACCATGGACTCCACCAAGAGTGACAGGTCTGATGACAGAGGTGCCCTAGAGCTCCACAGGCGCCCAGTCTGCTGGGAAGCTTTTCTGCCCATGTTTGGGGGGCACTGGGTGTGGGCTGAACAGGATTCTGCATGGCAGGGCATTCTCAGAGCCGCTGAGAGAAGGCCCACAGTGCCCTCAGGGACCAGGAATACTACCGAGAGGGACAGAACTGGCTGGTGACAGGGCTAGGTGCCTCAGACCTCCACCAACACCTGGCACCTGTGGTGACCCTCTCAGCACCTGTGCAGAATGCATGGGGTGGGGACGTGGTCACAGGAAGTTAATGGGACTAGGCATCACAAGACCAGTGTCAGGCCAGCTGGGAGAAGACGCAGAGTGATCTCCAGGTCAAGGAATACTACCAGGAGGGAAAGGGCTGGTGACGGAGCTACCCCAGAGCTTTGCTGATACCTGGCCTGAGGATCGCCCCCTCTCTACCCATATGCAGTGCACACTGGGTGTTGGTTGGGGAGGACAGGATTCAGGGTCACAGAGCAGTGACCCTGAGGGCAAACCTGGGAGAATGCCTGGAGTGTCCTTAGGGGCCAGGGACACTACCTGGAGGGTAGGGCTGGTGACAGAGCTGCCCCAAAGCTACACAAACACCCATCTCACGGGGTGGCCCTCTCTGAGCATGGGGAGGGATGCTTGTGGGAACGATAGGACACAGCCTTGCAGAACAATGTCAGGAATACGGGGTCAGGCTACAGGTGCGGGAAGGAAGCAGGACACAACTGGAGCGGATCAGGGCTTTGTGGATCAGAGACCACCAGACGACCTAGGCTGCTCCCTGCACCAGGGAGGAAGACAAGGCCCTCTCCAGGTTCTCACTCTCATAACTGATGCAACTTACAGTCTTCTCCGTGACAAAGTTGCTTTCAAGGATATTTCCATCTCTGTCACCTGGGAAGAGTGTGAAGTGATGGGAGACTGGAGGAAAGCTGGTACAAGAACATGAGAAGGAATTATCATGAGCTCTTCAGCCTGGGTAACGGCAGGTGCTGGAGCAGAGGAGCCTGTTAAACATGACAGGCCTCTCGGCTGGCTCTCTCGCTCAGGCGGCTCTATCTGCTTACAGCTCTCTTCTGTGCGGACACCGATCTGGGGGAATTTTGCTCCTTTGTTTCAGAGCAGGGCTGGCCGTGACAATGCAGAGTTCACAGTGCTTTATTCTAGACTTCCCTGACCCATCAGGTGGAGTCGCAATGGCTTTGTGGTGTATGATCCTCCTTCCAGACCTTCGCTTTCAGGTAAAAAAGATTTTGTTTCTTTCCAGGTTTCAGAACCCCTGGACCAGCTTTCACGTGTCAATGCACACCGGCCACAAAGCCCCCGATGGATGACAGTGAGGATTCTGATGGAGTATGGAGCCCGTGGCAGCAAGGTGAGGGACTGAGGAACCAGGACTGCCCTCCTGACATGGACCTAGTTTAGATCAAGCCACATTTCAGGAGGTGACAAGGGAAGTCTTGCTCAGCAAACAAGCGAGATGCAAAGCAGTGTAATGTACAGTAAGGAGCTGTTCATATAAACTTTTTAAGTATGTAAGGTAATTATGTATATAGACACATACATTAAGAAGCAGTAAATGTTTAAAATATAAAATTGAGTGATAAATAACTAATTTGGAATAGGTGTCATCAGGAGAGAAGAAGGTAGTGCTGGCAGCTGAGCAGTGCTATAAGACCTGACCGCCTGATGGCGAGCAAGCGGGCATGTAGGAAAAATTATCAACTATGGTGATTACGGGAGTTGAGGTTGTGAGCAGTTGATCTTGCTGTCAGTTCCTGGTGTCAGCCATGGTGTCATCTTGTGTAGTTTCGCGAGCGTGTGGTAGGTAGGGTCGGTTTGCTTTCATGTGTCTGGCGTTGAAACACAGCTGAAATCAAGGTGTTGTCTTTAACTTGACAGAAATTCTGTTTCTGTGGTCATCGGGCTTGAGACTCTGTTCCTAGGACTTTCTGATGCTGACTAGAATCTAATGATTATGGAAGGGGGTGAAAAGATTAGAAATAAATGAGGCAAGGTGATCATGGGGCCATTAACCTGGATGAGGCCAGTCAGAATGAAGAAGACAAACTGGAGAAGAGGTCATGTTTAATAAAGAGAGGGAGTAATCTGCAAGGTTACATGACCTTTATTATATTTTTGTCATGAAAGGCCAATTTGTTTTATAGTAAATCTAATAGATACCTTATGAATACCACATGAAACCCAGATGATGCTTTGTGTAATTTTTAAGCATTTTCATAATATTAGTTGATGCCCCCAAGGGAAGCATAAGCCTTAATGTTAGCTCAGAAAACATTTTCCTATCATCCTGGGTTGCCCTTGGACTACTCTGTGATTCATAAATTTGTGTACCTAGTGAGCAAGTCCAGATTTTGGAAACATTAACTTGTCAAAACACTGTTTTCTCACTATCTCGTAGTCAAACATTCTGGAGTGGTCGTCAGAAGGGAACAGAAGGTGAGTATTTCCCAAATCCCACTGACAACAAAAATCTTCCCCATGGATACAAATGCAGGTAAGAGTGGGAAAATGCAGACAGTTTCAGACACACAGAAATGTTTGATTTTGTGTGTGTGTGTGTGTGTGTGTGTGTGTGTGTGTGTGTGTGTAGTCACTGCATCGGGGTTAATGCAGTCTAATCCATGGCTCCCCTAAAGTACTTACAAACTCATTAAAACTTTCATAGTTTTATAAAGCATATGCTGTCTTGTCCATATACTACCACATCATTCATCTGATTGATGATTTCAAGCACAGTTCTTCTATGCTGAAGTGAGAGAGGCACTGAGACCCTCTGACTAAAGGAAGCATACTGCTGTATACGGGTTTTGTTCAGTGGATGGGCCCAGATGAAGGAGGATACAGGCCCAGCATCAGAGCATCCCACTCTAAGAAAGCATCTCTCATCCCTGAGGAGCTTCAGGTTTGATGACTGAAAAGCAACAAGTAATATGACTTAAGGACTTCATATAGGTCACACACTACTCAACAGACACTCATCCATGCGGGACTGACTTCAAATGCCCAGCCATGTAGGAAGAAGTAAGAAGTCCTCAGCTTCTTTTTCTGAGCGCTAATTAGGCCACTCTCATCCTGTTTGGAATCATTTGTTCAGCCTGCCTTCCTCTGCATTGTAAGCTCTTTGAGAGGCTGATCCATACCTGATTCTTCTCAGAAGTCTCAGGGCCCCTGAGGGGACCCCTGAACATGCGCTGAATGAATGCTATCACAATTACAAATTGGACTAGAATGGGTCAACGAACACTGAAGATAATTATTCGTGAGATGTCAAATAGGGAGACAGCTGAGGGGTAAATTGATAGCAGGACCTTAATCTCACATTCAGACTGTGTTCCATAGCTCAGAAACACTGTGGTGACCATCGTTGTATCTTGTGTTCACCATAACATTAAGAATTAGCATGTTATAGATCAGGAAACTGAAGAGAACTAGCCAGTGGCAACAACCTTATTCAAATGGAAATGATGGGGTCCAACTAATCCATGTACATATGTTATTTTTAAGATACAACAATTTGCAAATATCAGGATCATTTTCTTTATTGTCTGAATATGTGTCTTCCAACTATGTCTTTATTCCCGTCCCAATATCCCTCACTCTCTCTATTATAGAGAAAACTGAAAGAAAAGAGCCTTAAGGCATGGGCTCTAGTCTGGAATCCAGTATCCACATAGGCCTCCTCTTCTCCATTAACTTCATAATCCTAGAGGTATTTCCAAGGGCTGCTGAAGTAGTAATTAAAGGCTTGCATATGAAAACATATCATAAGCCCTAAAGAATTAAATAAATGCATGTGACCTTTGGCCCTGTGACTCCACATTGAAGGCAATGTACAAGATGCAATTAAATAATGAATCTAGTTTGAATAAATTGTCCATAAGAACAAATTTGCTGACTGAACGGGGCTCAGAGCAGGTCCCGAAACCAGTGTCCCCTCCTGGAGAAGCAAGGACCTCTGGAGAGCACTCTAGACAAGAATTGGGTAAGTGAAAATAATTTGTACACTACGGTTCCTCTAAGCCCTCTAGGACTGGTGATAGGTATGGCCTAGGTGTGTAGAGAGGTAAGATTCCTTTAGATAAGTCTGGATTTAGGCTGACAAGGCTGAGACTGTACTTTGCACTGGAGTTTGGTCAAACCTTACAAATTCTCTGAGCTCCAGAATGCTAATTTGTAAAGTGAAGATAAGAATACCTAGTTCAGTCCTGGCTGGTGTAGCTCAGTGGATTGAGCTACAATCAATGAATCAATCCCCTAAAAAGAGAATACAGTGAGGGGAAGGGTTTCCAGGAAACACTCTAAAGGACACATGGACATAACCAAGGGGGAGGGGGGTGGGATTGGCTGGGGTGGGGGGAAAATTCAAACTGTAATTGAACAACAATAAAGTAATTTAATGTTAAAAAAAAGGAGAATACATAGTTCATATACGGTTTGAAAGCATTAAGTTAAATTTTAAACAATTAGCACATGCAGCTGTCCAAGAAATTCAATGGTGATAATTACATCCATTCTCTCTTGGCATTGTAAGCACAGGCCTTGCTTAATGCCTAACATACATAATGTGCCCTCAATGAGTATTTTATGAATGAGTAAATGTTGTGAAGTTAAAGCAGATAATAGAAGATCTAGAAATTTTAGTTGTATCTTCCACCTGCTGCTGTGTGGACCATTAATCTGTCTGAACCAATAGTTAACAGAAGAAAACACTAGAGAATAGGACAGAGGAAAATTTGATGGGAGGACACTGTATGTTTTCTGAGAACACAGAGACTAACAATCCAGACCCCACCAACCTCGCTCACTTGCTCTTCTCCAACTTAGAACTCAGGAGAAAGGAGCTTGTTGTAAAGATGTACAGCCTACGAGAAAGAAAGAGCCAAGTGTACCAAGAGGTCAGCGGGCCCCAAGATGATGACTACCTCTGTAAGTGACCCTCACAAAGGAGTATGTCATGCCTTAATACAGTAATTTCATTTGGTCATTTGGTTCCTAAGTGGGTCCCTTCCTCTAGTGACCTAGAGTACAGGATGGAGGCCCAGCGATGTGAGTACCTGGGTTCTCACTGAAGCTCTTCACGTGCAGGAACCTGCTCTACACCTTTCCTAATCCCTGCTCCTCTCACCTCCAGATTGTGAGAAGTGTCAGTACTTCTGCAGTGATGGCTGTCCTGTGCATGGGCCCCCTACATTTATAAAAGACAGTGTGGTGGACATGGGGCATCCTAACCGCTCAGCTCTCACTCTGCCCCCTGGGTTGAGAATCGGACTATCAGGCATCCCTGAGGCTGGGCTTGGAGTGTGGAACGAGGCATCTGATCTGCCGGTGGGTCTCTGCTTTGGTCCTTTTGAGGGCCAGGTCACACAAGATGAAGAGGCATCCAAGAGTGGATACGCCTGGATGGTGAGAAATGTTTACCTGTTTCTATGTTATGTTCTGTGGCTTCCCACATCCCTTCTGATGCTTGGAGGGGCTTTACCTCTCACATGCTAGATATGGATGGGGATAATATGACTAGCACTGTGTACCGAGTGTACTTTGCCTGAACATGGAGCTCCTGTTTAGGGATCAGAATGTAAGTGGGAACAAAGTGGTACCGACACAAAGGAGTGGCTCCACCCACATGGGTCTCCTGCTCTGATGGACAGACAGACTTGGATGTATAAATGATGGTCAAGAAAAATATCATGTGGCCACAGGTGGCAGTTGAATCCCCATGTGAACAGAAAGAGCTTTGATGTCAGTAGAGTTAAATAGTTCTTCTGACTATTACTTTCCCAACCAAAAAGTAAAAATAAAAAGACCTTATCTTCTTTTCTGAAATGCAGATCACCAAGGGGGGAAAATGCTATGAGTATGTGGATGGAAAGGACAAATCCTGTTCCAACTGGATGAGGTAAGGTCTTTAGGTGTCCGGGTGGCAGAAAGGACTCTCATCCCCCACTCGCCCATGTTTCTTTCCCTGTCATCATGCCTCCCTCTATGATCTCCCTCAGTCCTTTGTTCTTCTTTGTTCTCCACACAGTACTCTTTCAAATCAAGAGATGTTTAGAGACAAGGAGATTAAAAAAAATAGCATATATCCTCAAAATATAAATCCCTGTGCTAGAGTCAATTTGGTCACTGGAGGACACCTGGAGGGCCATATTTTCACCAGGGACACTGATTTACACACCATTTACCTACATTAATGGACATTAATTAGGCACTGTCCATGTTCCAGTTTACACAAGTGAGTTCATTGCTTGAGCAGATCACACAATCCGTGTCCTTATATAGGTAATTGCAGACAGACATGAAACCATTGCTTTTAGAAAATACAAGTATAGTTGTAATATTTTTTGGGAAGTGCACAGTGCCAGGGTAGCCTAAACCACGGATACCTAAACTGATGATAGCAGTAAAGCATCCTGGCATGAGATCTAATTAGAACTGTGTTCTGAGGTCTGCAGAGGAATGGTCATGGGACCCTTTTCTGAGGAGCTCTATTTTACCGTGGGAAAGATTGGGTGAATCAACTAATACTGTTCTGTTATTTTGCTAAGACAAAAAGACCTCCAGGTTTCTACTGAAACCTTGCTGAGTCAAGTGGATGGTGCCCTAAGTAAGGTTTGGGAGATAGAGAGAGTCCTCTCAGGAGAAGATGGCCTGGGGCTGAGTATTGAATAATGTGAGCTAATCTAGGGGCAGAGTCTTTATCAAGCAACAGCTTCTGTGGGTGTGAAACAGAACTTGATTTAGCGTTTAGAGATGCTAGAGGTCAGTGGGTTTTATGCCAGTCAGGGTGAGCATGAGGCTGGGGTTGGGCTTTGGAAAATGATACTAGGCGGGATGAGCACTGTAAGCAGGACTCGGATAGAGGTAGTCACATAGGATTCTGACAGAGGCTCAGACACTGAGCAGAAAGTTCCCTGGTAGTGTTGTGGGAAGTGGGTGACATCAGAGACTGAGGACCTTAAGTGTCAGAGAGGAGCTGGACTTGGTTGTGACAGGTAGTAGGAACTCATTCCTGTGCTTTTTTTTGCCTTCGTCTACCTCAATCCCAGGTATGTGAACTGTGCACGGCATGATGAAGAGCAGAACCTGGTGGCCTTTCAATACCACAGGCAGATTTTCTACCGAACCTGCCAGGTCGTCAGGCCGGGCTGTGAGCTGCTGGTCTGGTATGGGAATGAGTACGCCCGGCACCTGGGCATCAAGCCCGGCGGTAAGTGGAAGAGAGCTCGCAGCAGGGCAATGTGTGGCACCACTGTTCTCCAATCAGAATAAAAAGAGAGAAATTTCCTTAGGAATTTTCATGGTCCAACTCTAGAGTAAAATACACTGTAAAGTTAGTAAAGTTTCCAGTCATATGCTTCAGAAATGAAGGATTCATTTCAAATACCCTTCGCCCTTAGGAACAATATTTGTATTTAAAAAAAAATGTTTCTAATTTTTAAAATACTCCACGTGCAAAGCTTGCAAAACCATATGGCATTGAAGGGCTTAGAGGACCTCCCACAAAAATGCTACAAGCACTAACCAGCTTTCTCACCAACACATTTTTTCTGAACCTTTAATTGCTCTTTCTTTTCAATATCCTTCATATTTCTAAATGAAACATGTATGTCAGTATTGCATTGATTCATTATTGCATTTAGTTGATTGAGTTCCTAATATCAGCCAAACATGGCTCAGGAGCGAGATTAACACAGTGATCATAATCACTGCTCTTGAGCAGCTGATGGATGAAGGAGGGAAACCCAGATGCACGTGCTTGTGTGTAATCAATATTACACATCGATTCATGCTTTGGAGAAACCAAATCCAGGACAAGGGCCTAGGGATCAGTGAGAGCGGAGGGTGCAGTGTGGCAGACGATCAGGGAAGGGCTGTATGAGGAGATAACATTTACAGTAATACTTGTGGGCAAAGGATCATGGCCGAGGGATCAGCTAGTGCAGGAAAGGGGTGGGGCCTCCAGCTGGCTGGTGCCACTCAGGTCTTGGTCTCTGCATAGGGGGTTAGAATGGAAGTTGGGGGAATGCCTAACAGGTGGAAACGCAGTGCTTATGATCTAAGCTGAGTTACTACTTCCTGAGTGAGATGAGACATTTGTGCAGTCTTCAGCTGCAGCGTGGCATCTCTCTCTTCTACGATTCTGGGTTGCTAATTTTTGGAAAATAAACTTCAGTTGGGAATCCCTTCCGTGATTACTTCATCTCCAAGTGAGAGAGAATGGCAGATCGGTCACAGTTGTATGAGGGTCAGCTGTGTGAGAAGTATGGTTGGAGAAATATTTAGAAATGGAACTTCCTGTTGTATTTGAAACAGGCTAACACGGAAGGAAATCAAGTATGGATACTTGTTGTGAGGCTTGAGGAAAGACGTATTTTTATTTTATGATTTTGGAAAACAGAGAGAAGCATCTTCCTGTTGGGGAACGTGGCTTATCTCGTTAACATGACTTAGTGGACACATATATATGGGAAATGTCACTGCAGTTCCATCCATAGAGGTTGTCAAATTACCCCTTCTTGAGAGTTCTTAATCTGGGAAAATTGTAGAAAAGACCATTGATGTGGGCTTTCTGGATTTCTGAAGAAGATGTAGTGCATAGAGATGAAAAATAAAATAGACTGTGAAGGAACACATTGCTACCACAATAGGACTGATTCATAGGGCCATTCCTATCAGGAGACAAGGCATGTGGCTCCGGCAGCCTTGTCAGCCTCTGCCCTGACCAAAAATTTCTCTTTCAGCAAAGCCAAAACAATGGACCCACCCATGTCCCCTCTGCACTTTGGCCTTCTGCAGTAAGAAATTGTTCAGCCAGCACGTGAAGCACAATCACCCCTCTCAGATTCTCTCAGGAACATCTGCAAGAAAACACCACCAATCAGGGGTGCCCTGCCCAGAGGATCAGAATCAGCAGCAGCAACATGCCAGTACACAGAACTGGAATGCCAAAGATGAAGGTCAAGATGTCAAAAAAAGGTCCCATTGTTTGCCTAAAAGGACCAGGCAGAAGAGGGTTTCAGGGGCCTTGCTGAAACCTCCCCGTGTACAAATGAGGAACTCTATTGAGGGTGAGAAGGTGATGGAGGAAAAGCCAAGCACAGTCCAGAATTTGCTTCCAGAGGATTCAGGGAAAATTTTTGTGAGAGGAGGAGTGTCAAGAAGTGTAACAATTAAGTATGGAGGGAGTGGGCAAGACTCAAATCGTGCGTCACCGTTGAAGAGACTCCAGAAGACATACTCAAGGGACAGGGCCTATGTTTGCAGGGAGCCTGGGCAAGGCTCTTCAGGGATGTCAGGTCTCGTCACACACAAGAGGAATCATTCAAGAGACAATTCCTATGTTTGCAGGGAGTGTGGGAGAGGCTTCACACAGAAATCAGTTCTGATCCAGCACCAGAGGTCACACTCGGGGGAGAAGCCCTATATTTGTAAGGAGTGTGCTAGAAGCTTTTCACAGAAACGAAATCTCATTAGGCACCAGAGGATACACACTGGAGAGAAGCCCTATGTTTGCACAGAGTGTGGGCGATGCTTTACAGTGAAGTTCAATCTCATCATACACCAGAGGATTCACTCGGGGGAGAAGCCCTATGTTTGCCCAGAGTGTGGGCGATGCTTTACAGTGAAGTTCAATCTTATCACACACCAGAGGATCCACTCAGGGGAGAAGCCCTATGTGTGCAGGGAGTGTGGGCGAGGCTTTACACAGAAGGCACACCTCAATAAACACCAGACGAGACACTCAGGGGAGAAGCCCTAATTTTTCATGGAAGTCAAGTAAGTCATTAGCTTTCAATCACATCTCAACTGCCATAGGACAGATGTAGCCCACACACTTCATACAGCTCAGAGGACTGTTCAGGGGAGGTGTATCGCCCCTTAATTCTTCCCCAAGAATGTCGTTAGCACAGAAGTAACTTGTTAAACAAACCTCCACTTCATGACAAGAGATGTGATAGACAGTCCATTAATTACCACAGGAATATCAACACAGAGTTACTCCACATTTTTTCATCTTCTGTTCTAATAAATTGGGTTGCAACACTAATTGGAAGTCCAGATACCTCATTTCCCATTTCACTGAAAGTGTAGTGTTCCAGGAGGAAACCCATACTCTCGTTCCCAGAAACTCAACTCCTATGAACATCTAAGTTAGTTTACTGCCAGGGAAAGGGAATTTAGACAGACTCACCATGGAAGATAATTTTCCTATAGTCCTCAGACGAGGGTACCTTTCTCCTTATTAGGTGGGCCCTTAACTGCCTCCCTTGTCTTCTTTTGGCTCCTGTCCTGATTTACCCAGCCCTGTGTAGCCTCAGAAGTTAAAGGCAGGCAGGGACTTGTGCGTGTGGCAGGGGATGGCGGGGGCGGGGGGCATGGATCATGGGCCTGGTTCTGTCTGGGTACCTCATCTGCCTCATTCCTTGCCATCCCTTAAGGGTCAGCATCTCATGGTGCAGAGCATATAGACTCCAGATCAGTCCTCACTGAGTTTGTGTCTCAGTGCTGCCCCCCTCCAGCTGTGTGACCTGCGGCGAGGTTGTCAATACTTCTGTGTCTGTTTCCTAATCTGTACAATGGAAAGGGTAACTGCAGCCTT
Organism: Macrotus californicus; assembly: GCA_007922815.1. Lineage (NCBI taxonomy): Eukaryota > Metazoa > Chordata > Mammalia > Chiroptera > Phyllostomidae > Macrotus > Macrotus californicus. The sequence goes on along the minus strand of VMDR010005909.1, from coordinate 34,911 downwards.
TTTGTTTGACATTCCAAGTTGAGCCAAAATCTGTCACAGAGGAAGGCTGAGATCGCAAGTCTCCTGCTGAACTGCTCTCAGTGATCAAGGCTTCCAGGTCTCCCAATGCTGGTCAAGGGAAGATATGGAGACAGTAGGGGCTTGGGACCAAATTCAGACATTGAGCAGACACCACTGCTTTCTCCACAGAGACTCTGCTACCCTGAGCAGGAGGCATGAGTTTGGGGGCATGCTTCCAGGCAAGTCACCACTTCCTCGATTGAACCTGGGCTGCCTCCTCTTCTCAACACAGGCAGTTAGTACTGAGATAACCTGTGGAACAAGACCCTTGCCCAGCCATTGCTGAGAACTGAGCCTGGTGACAGCATCTGCCTAAACGGTGTGCGCCTAATCTGCATAGAGTGTTTGTGAAGCCCGCAACACGGGAAGTTCTGTAGTGCACGTGCCTTGTCATGGCCCCCACAGGGTTCAATATACCATTGCCATCATCTCAGAACTCTTAATTATTGTATCATTAAACTCTCGTTTGTTTATTGAAGTCCTATGGGAAAATGCACATATGACAAACAGAGCAGTTATGTACAGTCTTAGTCATTCATGGCCACCCATTCCCAGACAATGTCCACAATGGCCCAGGGAGACAGAATGCCTATGGACCCAATGGATGGGAGTGTGGCGAGACTCAAGGTGAGAACAGTGTAAACATCTATCTCTGTGTAAGCAAGGGTGCGGACAGCACCCCGAAGTCACAGTTTTCTTAGGAAAAGAACTGATTTCAGTACAAGGACAAGGCAAACACAGTCAGTGAGGAGCCCTATCATATCCTGTTCTGCATGAGGAAGACCTAAACATGTCCTACGCTGTTCCCACTTCAGTGAGTTCACAAAAAGGGGGAACCCAGACTCCATGACCCTGAATGGTGACCTTTCTGTTCTTCTGATACCAGGCTTGTGAAGAGCATCTACATAAACACTCTAGATTTCCATGACAGACGCCTGCTCTTGTTTTCTCATTTATTCATGCTTTTCTAAAGGAAATTGTTTCTTGAGTTTTTTTCTTCCCTGTACAGCGCCCTCTGGTAGAACCCCAAAACTTTCTATGTACTATACTTCAGGATGGGCCATGAGAGAGGGGCAGAGTTCTGGTGTGATGCTGGCAGACGCGCTGGAACAGAAATTCATTGTGCTGCATAACCCATGCCTTCCAGCAGGACTGATACTGGAGCTCTCCTGGAAGGCTGAATGATTCAAGATGAGTAGAAAGAGGTCTGTTCCCTCTCCCTCATTCCACAAACCACATTCCTAGCATGGCTGCCAGCCCCCGAGATGTCTCCCAAATCCACCTCCTGTCAATCCTGCCACTGTTCAGAGCTTCCTTCACACCACAGCTGACCTGTCTTCTAAAATGGTATGTGGCACCCAGAGCTAGGTTATAAACAGGCACTTCTGTTTCAGCCTTAACTTGCTTAGCTCACGTGGTCTCAGGCTACCTTGTGCAGGGGGCTGGGTGTTTACATTTCCCTCATACCTACCTGACAGATGCTGGTACCTATAATCCTCAGTCTGAAGAGGGAGTCCCCAAGGAGTGAGTACAGCTTGCCATGTGCTGGATTCTGAGTGTCTTGTCCCCTAGCAGGCAGCTGAGGCCACTCTCCTGTCTATCTGATACCTGCTGGGCCTCCAAGGCCAGTCCAGATACACCTGTTGGCTTACCAGCTCTACCACTTGACACTGCCATTGTTCTACACTGGGCAAGTTGATACCTTTGGGCAAAAAAAGACACCACAGCTGAGGCAACAGGACAACATGGCCAGCTGCCTCCATCACGCTCTTCACTCTGATCACAGTGGCCACCACAGCTGTGGCCAGCCCCACCTGGTTTCTGCCCCCCATTGTCTGCCATCCAGGTAAGGGACCTGCCAGCTGGCTTGGGGACCATAGCTGGGCAGGTGAGTGTGCCATTTCCCAGAAAGGTCAGCCAAGAGCCCAGAATAGCTCACTGACCCCCACAGCGGGAGTCAGGAAAGGAAGGCTTCCTGAAACTTGGAAGATTTGATTGGAGTCCAAACCTTGCCCTGTCTGTCCCTGGTTCTGGCCCAGTCTTAATTACCTTACAAAGACTCTGACTCAGACCCTGAGAGTTGCAGTTGTGGACGTATGTCACCCACAGATACTCCTTCATAAGTCATACTTCTCACTGAAAAGAGATTATTTTGTTTTTGAATATATATATATATATATATATATATATATATATATATTTATATATATATAAAATATTTTAAATGTATATATATATATAAAATATTTTAAATGTATATATATATATATATATATACATTCCTATCTGCTCTGTCTAGCTGTCTAAGCATTATCCCATTAAAACAAAAGGTGGCAGGTTCCATTCACGGTCAGGGCACGTGCCTAGAATGTGGTTCAGTCTCCCATCTTCGGCCATAGGAGAGGAAAATGATTAATATTTTCTTGTCATTGATTTTTCTCTCTCCCTCTCTCTCTGTCTCTCTCCCCCACCCCAAACTCAATAAGCATGTCCTCGTGTGAGAATTAAAAAATGTTCTTTTCTTCTTTTTTTATTGTTGTTCAAGTACATTTGTCTCTTATTTTCCCAGCTCCTCTGCCCGCCCACCCCAGCCAGCCCATCCCCACCTGCCACCCTCGATCCTACCCCGTTTTGGCTTTGTCCACGTGCGCTTTATACGTGTTCCTCGACAACCCTTCCCGCTTTTCTCCCTATTTTCCCCTCCTACCTCCCCTCTGGTTACTGTCAGTTTGTTCTTAATTTCAATGTCTCTGGTAATATTTTGCTTGCTTGTTTTGTTGATTGGTTCCACTTATAGATGAGATCATTTGGTATTTTTCTCTAACCACCTGGCTTATTTCACTTAGCATAATGTTCTCCAGATCCATCCAAGGTATCACAAAGGGTAGGAGCTCCTTCTTTCACACTTGGTGGGAATGCAGAATGGGGCAGCCACTGTGGAAAACAGTATGGAATTTCCTCAGAAAACTAAAAATGGAACTGCCTTTTGACCCAGCAATTCCACTGCTGGGATTATACCCCAAGAGCCCTGAAACACCAATGCAAAAGAACCTGTGCACCCCAATGTTCATAGCAGCTCAATGTACAATAGCCAAGTGCTGGAAGAGACCTAAGTGCCCATCAGTCAGTGAGTGGATCAAAAAACTGTGGTCCATTTACACAATGGAATTCTATGCAGCAGAAAAAAATGTTTAAGAGTCACTGGTTGTTCATGTCATCTCCGCAGAAAACCCCTGTAGCATTTTGAAATTTGCATTTTACGATTTTCCTTTGTACGCTGCATACTTGACAGAAACATTTTCTTTTGGCAATATGTGGTTTTTGTTTTTTAAAAAATGAGATTGGTAAATACAGAAGGGGGGCGGGAATCAACCATAATTCCTAAAGCAAACAGAACGCCAATTTGCCGACCGTACTGGAGCTTTCTGTTCATCACACGCATTGGCACAACTGCACCATTTTAATTCACAGACAGTGCAGTGCCAAATCTGACTTTCTGAGCAACCACTTTCCCTTACAAAATGTTGCAAACCTCTTCCTGCAGTGTCCCCATTAATATTGTGGCCAACATCCTGGGGGAGGGCCTGTGGTTTCACCAAGCACCTCTTTCAGGACAAGAATGGTGTTTCCAGAAACAGTCTGTATAGCTGATCTTGTCCCAGTGCTGGTACAGATGTGAATGTGCAGTGTGTGCAGTGCATTCAGGCTCAGGAAATCTGTCCAGTTTCCTGCAATGAGGGAGAAAAGGGACACCCCAACTTCAGGCCTTGCACGATGTCAGTGTCCTCCTATTAGCCTTCTTCTCCTGAGGAAGGTGTTTCAAAATCCCTGAGGCAGTGATGGGCATGGGGAACACTGTTTTCTGTGGAGCAGTGGCAAAACGGGTCACTGAGTGGTGGTTCTCGGGCTGGACCAGGGGCGAGGTTCTCTGTGCCTTAGCTACTTCTCTTTGGCTTTGCAGCTTTTGGCCCAGGCGGCACCTTCTAATGAGGGCCCCCCAGATGCTTGAGGAGCTGGGGTTGATAATAGAAGATTAGGACTCAGCAATGGAAGTCCTTCCCGCGGGTCAGCAGGTATTGACAGAACAACCCAGCTTACTGGACAGTTAGGCTTGTGCTGTGGTCCATCTCCTCCTGTCCTCCTAGGAAGCTCTCTAGGCTCACGAGATGGACATAATGATGTTTCCCAAAGCCCACCTTGGTCTCAAGAGGCAAAGTAGGGGCTGTGTTATCCCCCCACCCACCACATCTACTTCTCAGAGAGTGACGGAGGCCCGGTCCCACAAATGTAGGTCAAGAATGGCAAAGGGCAGACTATGGTCTCATTTGAGGAGACCCATTGAAAGGCATTTGGACCTGATGGGGATCCATCTCGGCAGGTGAAGTTTCTGTGTCACCCTTAGATCAATTCAGACAAGGATGAGAAAGTCCAGGCTTTCTAGGCAGCACTGGCCCGAGCACTATTGAACCTCCTTACGTGTTTGTCGTAAGCAAGGAAACACAGTGGCTGCAGGTGACAACACCTCTGGATAGGAAGAAGCAATCCACGATGTTGTGAGTGTCCACTGAATGTATGGATTCAGGGGGTGCTGGCACCAGCGGTAGTGTCTCATTTCCTAATATTTCAGAGAGGCGCTTGATTTTTTAAGTTACTCATGAAATAATTTTTAAGCCCCTTTCACATTCCAGGGACTGCACATGGGGGTTAACAGGGTGGAGGTGGGGCGTCTGGGCACAGATCTGAGCTGTATGTGTGGTGGATGAGCTCTGTGCTTATGGACAGGATGTGAGTCCTGCTGCGTATGATACTTCATGTACTACAACAGTCTGAGCTCAGAGTAGACAATAGGAGCTGACAAGAAATGAACAAATTCCCATGGGCTGCTTTCCTGTGCCTCCCACCTGCCACTGGTGTTCAACGCTGCTTTCTCTCCTATTCCTCCCTTTTATGTCTTTGTAGTGGCTCCGTCCCTAAAGCAATCCCCAGTTCAACAGCCAACATCAGCCACCTCTTGTTGATGACATGAGGGGTGCTTTCACGGACCAACATCCAGAGTCTTGGTTTGAGACACCAGGATACACTTCCCACACCCAGCTCTTCCCTCTGCCTTGTGTTCTTGGTCCAGCTCCTAACAGGAGGCCAGTGTCCAGACGGGACTTCCCTGGCATTTTCAGGGAAAGAAGGACAGAGGGCTTGGGAGCAGTGGGGCAGGTGGAGAGATGAGACATCAGACGACCGCCTCCTCTTCTCTCAGGTCCCTGACAGTTTCATGTTAATGAGGGCCAGTGTACCCACAGCTATAGCCATGTCAGCAGAAGCCGTAAATGTTTCTGTGTCCGTAAACAAATAACTTCGAAACTGTCACAATAATTTAGTGGGCTATACCGCTTATATCACTCCATGTGCAGTAATGTGGTTGGTATGAAACGGTAACACATTGCATTTGAGGTTTCCCTGCTAATTTGTATTGCCATGCTGGTTGTTAGCTGTTGAGATATCAACACCCGTCCCCTTCAACCCTGCAGGAACCACTAGGATTCAAGTCAGAGCAATGGGCACAGCCAACAATGAGAAGACCTACAACGCAGCCATAGCTCACATCACCGGTGCCTCAGCACAACACGAGATAACCATCAACCAGCGTGTGGGCATCAGCAGTGTGCTCACTTCTGGGCCTGACAGACACAGTGGAGGACAGGAGAGGTCACTGGGTGGTGCTGTCGATGTGTGTGTATCCGAGTTTGTTGGCACAGACACCTGCCAATCAGAGCAGACACCAGCCAATCGGAGCGAACAGCTACTGATCAGGGAAGCACCAGCCCATCAGACCTGTCACCTACTAATGAGAAGAGAGTCCTGATTCGAATATTCCCCAAACCACCAGAAGAGGCACCTGCTGAAGACGGGTGCTGCTGGTGCCCACACGCTGACGTTGAACCCTGGGCATAGTAAGCCCTAAGGCATCACTGGAGTAAATCAGAAAGTGACCCACAAGACACCCCCTCATAAGTGGGAACATGAAATGGCTCTCCTTCCCACAAAATTTGGCCACTCTCTCTACTAAAAACAGAAAACGCTACCAGCACTGCTCCCAGTAAGCGCTGAACACACAACTAAAGGCTTCCCAAGACCTTTTATCTGGTCCTGGGACTGGGAATATATTGATCACTTTCCAGTTTCCTCGGGCCAGTTTTTGGAGGGGTAGTCACAGATCACAAAACTTTGTTTCTGTGTGGAGTGATGGGCCAAGGTGAAAGGAGAGCTATGGAGCCGCCTGTCATCCTTGCCTTGGACACCTCACAGCACCTGACCCAGAAAGCTGGTCACTTAATGGAGAGGAGGGTCCTTCCAGGTCGGTGTACAAGGGTTCCTCATCTTTGGGTAGCACAGCGTAGATGAATCAAACCTTCCCCTCCCCAATCCCCAAGCTGGACCACCGCCTGCCTAGCTGCAGAGCCTGCCTGTGTAAACCTCAATGATTCAAGCTGCCAAGCAAAGGTGATGACTTAAGTTCTACAGTGACAGATGCATTCACATTCTCCAACAGCAACATCAACCCCCCAGTCTTCAGCCTGGCCGTGTCCGGCCGAGGCCAGTGAACGTCTCATGAACTGCGCTCCTCGGTGGCTCGTGCATCGCTCTGTTGAGCCGCATTGTCTCTCGGGCCCATGATCTTCAGCCAGATGTCGTCTCGTTAGAGACCTCGGGGCCACTCTGCAACACACTGACCGACTCTCTGTCCCCGGGCCAGGGCAGCTTCTGCCCACTTGAAGGGGCAAGACAAGTGCAGCAGGCAGAGTCCACAACAGAAAACCAGAAGGGGTTGTCCTGGGTGCAGGGGAGGTGCTCTGACTCACAGATTCCCATCACAGTGGCTTCAGGGGTGAGCGCAGACATGCTTCCTGTGAGAGTCCAGCTGCAGTGACACCTGGGCCTCCCTGTGGTCTGTGCGGTGCAGACAGCCGCCTGGCCGGCCAAGTTCTCAGGTCTGTGTCATGGTCTTGGTGGACAAGGAAGAATCATCAGTTCCAGGTTACCGGGCAGCATGTGCTGCTCATTTCACCTGCATGATCTCAGCTCCACGAGGGAGAAACACCATCAGCCACGTGCCCGGAAATGGCAGCGAGAGTGGATGATGAGCACAACTGGACCATTGCTCCCGTCCCACAGTCCAGACACAGAGGCCGGGTTGTCAGGCAGCCCAGCAGCTGCAGTAGGCACACAGCTTCCTCTGTCTTTCTGCTCCATTTCCTGTGCCTGTGTTTTGAACAGCTCCTGCACGTTCAGCACCACTGAGGTTCAGTTGCAGAGACAGAAAGGGAGGAGGGCCAGAGCCATGCAGTCTCTTTCTACCTGGAGCCCCACCAGGGACACCTGAGCTTTGACCTCCCGGACCAGAATGTGGTGCATGCCAGCTCCTGGACGGAAGGTGTTTAGGCCGCACAGGTTAGAGCTCAGAGGCCCCACAGTGACAATGGTGCAGCTGACACTGGTCCCATTAGGCCAGACCCCCATGCCTGCGCTGTACCAGCCGACGCCCCTGCCAGAGGCATGGGGGCAGATGCAGCCTAGGTGCAGCCTGCTGGCCACATGGGCTGGGCAACCTCATGTTCCCGTAAAGGGCTATGCCCTATGCCTCTGTGTCTTGTGTTCACTGGCTTAACCCTGGGGACACGGGGTCTGGATTCCAGGGACTTGCTCTGCCCACCCACAGACATTAGTGACTTGTGGCCCCCTGGGTAGGGTGTGGGGGCCGTAGCCCTGAGCTGCTCTCTTCTGAGGACAGGAACCAGGTCCTTGGCTTGAATTCCAGGGTCATGCTTAAGGGCCGAGTGCCTTCAACTGAAGGCCCGATTGTCCTCTTCTCTGTTCTGTACCCCTCCTTAAAGGCAATGAGTGGCTCCTGCCTCCTTAGATGCTGTGGACATTGAGGAGTTTGTTTTGCTCCAGTCAGCCTACCTCTGTGATGACTCAGAGCACAGCAGACAGACAGGTAGGGTGGGGAACTCGTATGACCTACTGAGTGTATCATCCATGGTAAAGGGGGCCATGATTTTTGTCACTCCTGAAAGGGGTGTTGTTGGAGGACCACACTAAGTAATGCATGCAATGCGCAGACATGGAGCTCCCAAGCTGGACTGGAGCCCAGGCCCACCCGAGATCCCTGAACCTCCTCCCTCTGTTCTTGGAGACCTACCCTAAAGTCAACACTTCTTTTAAACTGGCTGACTGATTGGTGGGCCTTCGATGGTTGCAAAGCCCTCCCCTCTCTGAACGAAGCCCCAGTTTGTGTCCTTGGATACCTAGGCAGAAATGCCAGGACACAGACAGAGAATGGCAAGGGTCCGCGACCTTATCACAGGTTAGGGAAATGTGGAGGCGTACCTGGACACGACCCTCTTGCTAAAATGGCCACAAGCAGGAAATCTAGCACTGCTCTCAAGGTGAGGGGTGCTGAGGACAGGGTCTGCCCTGGGGCTGTAATGCACTGCAGCTGAACTCTACTTATTATCCCACAGCCCCGACTTAGGATGCAGATATTTGCTCCCCTGGGAAATGGAGTCGGAGGGCACCTGACTTGGAGGTTGGGAGCACAGGCTTCAGGAGACAGTCCAGGCCAGATGTCAGGCTCTCTCCCCTGCAGGGCTGAGAGCCAAGTCAGGTGCTGAACGTCTGCGGGCACAACTTTGTGTTTGGCTGCTGCTACGAACACCGCCACCTACACAGGCACAGCAGGGATGTAGGCTGTGGCTGTGTAGGTGGCCCATGATGGACAGTGAAGAGCTGTGGAGCATGGATGGTCCCTTATGGACGCTGAAGAGCTGAGGAGCCTCACAATGAACAAGCACTTCTTGAGAGCAGCACAGGGCCTTTGTGGCCCCCATCATTTTCAAACAAACCACAACTCACCTGCTTTTTGAAAAGGACCTGCTTACATTACGGACTCTCAGAATAGAAAGGGATCTTCCGCACTGGTGAAGACGTGTCTCCTGAGTCCCCTAAAAGGGCATAAGGACCAAGAACACGCTTCCTGCGCTGGCTGTGCATTGTCCAGGAGTTTGAGGATAAAAGAATAGTCCAGCTGTTTGAGAACATTGCAGGTGGTAAGATACTCCCGGGTGTTGGGGACTGCTCTGTGCGGTTTTGGAGATTGTAGCCCCGCGAGAGCAAGCTCTGAAAGGGGCGGGTAAGTCTCCCTGGTCAAAAACCAGATCATAATGCAGGCAGCAGGCATGACTCGATCCTAACACCGAGGGCCCTGTGGGAATCAGGCCTGAAATGTACATTTATGTCCTCTGAAGCTGTCTGCTCAGTGATAAGCCCTGTCAGTATAACCCAGATGTTTGAGTTCAAGGCATAAGGAGTGAAACTGCCTACTTCATGATAATATGCCCTTACAGCCATCTGGTACCTGCATGTGTCATAGACCCCAACCTCAAAAGGTTTCTGTGTTTCTTTAATTGTTGTCTATAGATAGTGTAAGTTTTTTTATGACCATAGCGTATTGGACATTGATAAGCTATGCACGTGTGCTGTATTCCCCTGCACTTGCCAACCCTAATAAAAGCCGTGTGGGAAAAGGGCTCGGGGCATTCTCCACTAGAGGGAATTGCCACCCCTTCTCCTGCCAGAGCAAGAAGATTGAGTCCAGGACGAGTCTTATTTCCATCTGTGGCGGCCAAATTTCCCCTCATCTGGTGCCCAGGACAGGGACAGAGGCTATGAGCCATCGCCGCAGAGCACGCATCTACTTAAGATGGGATTCGGCGCCTTCATCCCACAGGTAAAGGGACCAGCGGTACCAGAAGCTTTCTGGTTATACCGCAGGTGTGTGTAACATAAGGGAAAAGGGATTTCTTCCAAGGTCTCCTTCTTTGTGGCTGTTTTGCATTCGGTATCACCTTCTCTCCTCTGCATCCTCTTTAGTGAGTAGGAGTCTTGCTCTCTCCCAAGCATTCTCCACACCTTGTGGGCATGGGTAGAGCACTTAAAAACCACTAGGGCGCTCGCCACTAGAAGACACCCGTGAGAGGGCGAGCTAGAAACATGAATCGGGACAGAACATTAGGTTTCCCGCCAGCCGCAAGTAAAAGTCCACACAAGGAGAGGCACACTGTAAAAACCCTCACAAGCCCATCCCCACTGCACAAAGCCCACCTAGGTTTAGGCTTGGGAGAAAGAGCAGACCTTCCCTTTAATCAGTTTTAAAAGCAGCAACTAGTTACAGGGTTATTTATGAGTGCCCCAGTCCCAGCCAGACTCCAAAGACAAGAGGCACATGCTCCCTGCCCCCGCCCCAGCCCAAACCTTTGGGCCTCCCTAGGTGAGTGACGGCCCTGTGGGCGTTGTCTAGCTAGGGTCACTCCCTGGGACGTGCAGCAGCCTCATAGGGAGCTCCAGTCATGGTAATTAAATGTTGGCTCCACCGGGGAAGTGCACTTAAGGATTGGTCATCCAGCACTCCCTGCCTCCCTTGGTTGTTCTAGACAAGCTGGCATGTAATAGAGGCAGGGATGACCAAGGGGTGACTGCCTTGGGAGCCCTCCGCACAAACAGCACATTGTGGCCCACCACATGTATTTCTCGCGCAGCAAGTAGTCAGAAGAGGCTTACAGAACTATTAGGAGGAGCTAGAGTGAGGAAGTACGTTCGAAACCGAAGGTAAAACTCTCCCTCCCAAGAGCCGCCAACATGAGTTCAGGACTTTCCAAGGAGCAGGAGATGTATTCTCTGCTGCTTCATCAGCTCCTTCAGGCTGTGGGATGTCAGGTTAAAAAGCAGAATTTAACTAATTTGTTGACTGTCCGTGGTTTTCAGATAAAGGCCCTCTAGATTTAGAAGTGTGGGAAAATGTAGGACTGCAATTGAAGTGGTACCAGGAGAATGGGACATCACCAGGACATCGGAATTTATTGACCTGGAGCCTAGTCATAACTGCTCTTGACCCTATTCATACTAGCAAACCTCATGATCAGGAAAACTTAGAGGAAAAGGAAGGGACCGGTAAGTCACGGCGGGCATAGTTGGTAAACCTAATATAAAGAAAAAAAAAAGAAAAGAAAGGAAAGGAAAGGAAAAGAAAAGAAAAGAAAAGAAAAAAATCCGCCGCCGCTGCAAACGGAGGAAAAGGCTAGCCCAGAAACAGCAAGGGGCCCTGCCTCTCCAAGCACAGGAAAAAAGTTGCGACTTAAAAATGCAAGCAGCTACTCAGCTGCTGCAAAGGGAGGACGGAGCGCCCCTCCCCACTGCTCTGTCAGCCCAGTTCTTGGATGACTCCCAGGAGGAGCCGCTTAGTTGCTTGGGGCGCCTTTGAATCTGCCTCCGCCCCCACCCTAAGCCCCTCCTCCATTATTAGATCCATCCCCAGCACCTAGGCAGACTACCTCCGCTTTGCAGCAATGTCTCCAAGAGGCTGCGAAAGTAGGAGATTGGGAAGCATTATCGGCCTTCCCCATTGTCAGTAACCCGGAGGGGGAACCCAGCACATGAGCCTTTGCCTTCTGAGGCAAAGAAGCTTAAAAAACAGAAATTTAAAAAACAGCATTACTAAAGTCAACGGGCTCCAGTTGCGCTGTAGGGCTCCTGTCAGCCATCACTGCAGGGTATCGGATGGCGCCCTGTGATTGGCTGGCCTTAGCTGGCATGGTCCTAATGTCCGGACGCTTTTCAGTGTGACATCCGGAAAATACTGACCGCTGCTGCTGCCAAGCAGCGGAAAATAACCGCAGCGAAACGCCAGTCCAGCTTAGCATGCTTCTCGGAACGGACGAATTGGGAACCGCTGAAGGGCAGGCGGATATGGACCCTCTGCTTTTCAGTCAAAGCTCCCAGGCAGGTCTGCCCGCCCCAAGATGGTCCCGGAAGCTAAAGCCCGGGGGCAAGGCTCCTTTGTTAATATTCTGCCGGGAGCCACAGAGGCTTATTTAGATTTTATCGATACACTGCAAAAGCAATTCAAAGACAAATTGAGAGTCGTGGAGGCAGCTGAGACCCTTTTTATTACAATTGGCTTGTGAAAATGCCCGGTAACGATTGTAGGGCGGTACTCGATCCTCTCAAACTAACCCCCACTAGTATTAGTCAATTTATCAAGGCTTGCCACAACGTAGGCACGGGACAACGTTGAGCCACGTTGCTAGCGGCGGACATAAAAGGAGAAATTAAATGCTTTAATTGTGGTAGATCGGGGCACACCCGTCGGGAGTGCCGGAACAGACAATAGAATAGTCTTAAAAATCCACCCACTAAAGACTGCCCACAGTGTGGCAAGGGGGCAAGTGAGTGTAGATCGCAATACGATAAAAATGGCAAGCCGCTCACACCTCAGTTAAACGGGCAGAGGGGCGCACACTCTGGTGGCCCGAACCCCAAGAGGAGTTATCCGCGCAGCCGCAGTCAGCTGCTCTGGGCTCAGGAACGGGCAGAGGGGCGCACACTCTGGTGGCCCGAACCCCAAGAGGAGTTATCCCCGCAGCCGCAGTCAGCTGCTCTGGGCTCAGGAACGGGCGGCGTCTCACAGCTCCGCGCCGCCACAAGGGGGAGCGCAGGACTGGACTTGGTCACTACGCAATAGCTCATCTTGAAAGAACCGGATGACATCCTCATAGCTCCTACAGGGGTATGGAGTCCATTGCCTGAGGGCACTGAGGGATTGATTTTAGGGAGGCCTAGCATTACCGCTAAAGGGATTTTAGTCCAGCCGGAGTAATTGACTCTGAATATCAGGGAGAAACCAAAATTATGATCAGAGCCTTTGGATATCAGGTCATTCCTGCCCCAACTCGTGTAGCCCAACTTCTTCTTCTTCCCTATACGGTACCAGATACTCTGAATGTTAAAAGAGGGGGAGAAGGCTTTGGTAGTACTAATAATCAATCAAAACAGAAATTAGCTTTCCCTCAGACAAATTATTACAAAACCTCCCAATCCTCAATGTTCATCTGAAAGAGAAAATTAGTAAGACCCCGATCCCCAAAGCAAGCCCTGTTTTTACCAATGGCTCAGGAAACACAGGGAAAGCCGCCATCACCTGGCAGGAACATGAGGAGTGGAAACATTGTGTTTCTTATGGTCATGTTTCCGCTCAATGGGCAAGCTCTCAGGAGCCATTATGGCTCTCCAACAGTGGCCCCATGAGCCCTTGAATCTGTTTTGTGACTCTCGTTGTACCCTATATACTCTCCTTCATATACACCAGGCTCTCCTTAAGGGGTCCATTGAGCCCCTCTACTCAGCCTGATTTGAACCTTGCAAACTTTGCTAGGTGAAAGGGAACATATTCCATTTGTTACTCATGTGCGTTCCCATTCAGGCCTCCCTGGTCCTGTGTCTGAAGGCAGCGCTGAGCTGACGCTCTAGTGAGCATGGTAGATACTTTTCAAAAGGCTGTTGCCTCCCATCAGTTTTTTTCATCAAAATAGTCACGCACTCTGCAAGGAGATCAAACTCCCACGCTCTCCGGCCAAACAAATTATGAAGGAATGTCCAGATTGCCAGGCTTCAGGTAAGGCATTGCCCTCTGTTGGAATTAATCCTGGAGGTTTAGAGCCACAAGTAATCTGGCAAACTGATGGCCACCGTTAACCCCCTTTTGGGTTAAGTTTAAATTTATTCATGTCTCTATCCATACTTTATGCGGAGCACTACATGCTCCCGCCGAATCCGCCGATGTTTTGGCGAATCACCTAGGAACATGCAGGCCCGTTGGCTTGAGGCTTTTAGCCATCTGGGCCGTCCACAACAAATTAGAGCTGACAACGGACCAGGGTATACAGCCCGATCCCCTCAAGATTTTCTACAAAGATGGGGAATCCAACACAAAACAGGCATCCCTTATAACCCCCCAGGCCCAGGAGTTGTTGAACATGCCCATCATACTTTTAAAACTGTTCTTAACAAACAAACAAACAAACAAGGGGGAGTCAGGAAACCTCTCCCAGAAATCTCGTAATGCTGGCCATGTATTCTTACAATTTTCTTAATTGCAACCATACTCTTAATACACCAATTGAGAAGCATTTCAATCAACAAAAGGTAGATAATAAGGGGCCCCATCCCTTGGTGTTATACAGAGATCCTCCGGGAGAAGGAAAATGGGAGGGGCCGGTTGCATTGTTAACATGGGGAAGAGGGTATGCTTGTGTTTCGGTCCCTACAGGTCATTTGCGGCTACCTGCTAAAAGAGTGAACCCCCTACCATGGGAGACCAACCCCGCCAACCGTTGTGGACAGAATGAGAGGTTCCGGCGTCTCGAGGACCTGACCAAGCAGCTGTCCCAGAAGGCCGTGACCAAACACAGATGTCGGATCTGAGCCCATCACCAGAATAGGGGGAAGCAGGCCGCAGGGACCACTACACCACCTGAACCCAAGGGGATAAGGTGGGGAGACTTAAACACCCTTAATAGCAGGACTGAAGAGGTCATGGAGGATGTAGGGGTACAAGACACTCCCGAAAATCGATTTCTAGCCTCTTTGTCAGTAGTGTCCTCTAATTCCATCAGAGCCGTGTTGATACTTGTTCTGTTAGCTTGTTTTGGAGGCTTGGGCCTCACTGCTGAAACTCAACCATTTAGTGCAGCTATAACCTCGATCCACCCATGTTTAAATTCCATACCTGGTGGAATTCATAGCCTCCTTTATGTATCAACGATACCAAATGCACAGGAGGCACTTGGCTCCGCTGGATGGTCCTTTAGAGGAAAAACAACATTGGTTGTCCGTCCCTACAACTACTACGTGTCACAACATCCACCTGCTTCTTTCTCCACACTGTCTGACACTGTGCTTACCTATAACTTTTAAGTGGGATGCACAGGCCATTGACAGTAAGGAACTTCAAGCTAATATCTCCCTCATAGGAGCCATAGGCTTTAAAGGAGAAAAGGATGGGGACAATAGTAACCCCCTGACGTACCCCTTTGTAAAATAAAGACAAAAGCTATTGAGCCTCTCACTTGGTCATGATGTAGAGATCCACAGCCCTCGATCAGTGGTATTCCTAACACCCCGTTAACAGCTGAAAACCGGGATGCCAAGTGGAAAGTGTGTGCTGGTGTGAGTTCTACCACTGTCCCTGCCAAGCCTAATACTATACACTGGGGTATGGGATGGCACGGTAGGGGAACTGGAGCTCCTGTTATAAGTCACGTCCCCCAACCACACTAGCCCTTGGCATACTAATACTTGGAGAAATGGGACTCCCTTTCATAGAATGCCTTCTAGGACACCTTCTACATAAAAAGGAGATGGGGTCCAGAAGGAGTATTTACTTTATGGAGAATGTTAGTAGTTCCTGGGTCACTATATGTACTTCTCACCTCTATCTTTATCTAGCCATTCCAGGGATGCCTCAAAAGACCTATAATAAAAACTCCATGATATTTAGTGTCTATACTTCCCCTGGTATGCTACCTATGCTATCCCACCCATGCTAGCTGTCTTACCCACGCTAATGTCACACAACTCAATCCCACCACGGTTTTTGTAGTTCACAGACAAACAGAAACCTGGCAGCCAGTTAATGTTACCCGTGAATGGGAAGATCCAGGAGGCCTGGCCACCCTCAGCCGTGCTCTCTCTCAAGTGAGGGTGCGGCACTTCTTAGGGACTCTCGTCGCTCGTGTTGTCTCTGCCATCGTCATAGCTGCCTCTGCTGCAGCAGCTGCCACTGCTTCTGGCTGAGTCCATCCAGACCAGCCATGCTGTTGACGCCCTCCTCACCAACACAAGTCAAGAAGTGATCCAACAAACACGTACCGACCAGGAGGTCCTTGCCAGGCTCTCAGCTATAGAGTCTGCAGCAATATGGCTGGGAGAACGGCAGGATGCTCTTGTCACTCGCCAACAACTCCCTTGTGACCCAGCCTTCTCCAAGCTGTGTGTCACTCCCCTGAAGTGGAACTCTAGTCAGCATTCGTGGGAGGAGGCCCAACATCGCTTGTGAGGGGCCTTTTCCTCCAATCTCAAAGGACAAATCGATGAACTCCAGCTTGAGCTATGCCATCAGCGTCAGGACATTAAACAACTCACTGAGCAGGAGGTCTTTCAGACCCTGCATACCAACTTACAATGGCTCAATCCAAGAACTTGGTTTGAAGGACTGAATTTGCACGTCTGGGTCATGGGGGCTATAGGATGCCTCCTAATCATTGTGGTCTTTTACGCCTTGAAATGCATATACAAATTGTTTTCCAGGGATCGTATACGCGAAGGGCAAGTAGCAGGCTCCATCGGACTTACTGCCGTTTCTGCCATAACAAACAAAAAAGGGGGAGGGGCTGGGCACCGCTCTGTGTGGTTTTGGAGGTTGTAGGCCCCCCGACAGCAAGGTCTGAAGGGGCTGTAAGTCTCCCTGGAAAACCAGGTCATAACACAGGGGCGGGGGGTGTGACTCTATTCTAACACCACGGGTCCTGTGGGAATCAGGCCTGAAACGCACGTTTTTGTCCTCTGAAGCCTGTTGTACTCAGCGATAAGTCCTGTTAGTATAAATCAGATGCTTGAGTTCGAGGCATATGGTGTGAAACTCCCCACTTCACGATATACGCCTGTACAGCCATCTAGTACCTGCATGTCTCGCAGACTGCAACCTGAAAAGATTTCTGTGTTTCTTCAGTTGTTATCTATAGATAGTGTCAGTTTTTTTATGACTATAGCCTGTTGGACATTGATTGATAAGCTATGCACGTGTGCTGCATCCCCCTGCACTTCCCAACCCTAACAAAAGCCGTGTCAGAGAAGGGCTCGGGGCATTCATTCTTCGCTAGAGGGAATCGCCACCCCTTTTTCCGCCAGAGCAACAAGATTGCGTCCGGGACGACTCTTTATTTCCATCTGTGGCCGCCCAGGGGAACCTCCATGGCCAAAGTTCCCCTCACCCAGGGTGTGAGAATTTTGCGGATGCTATAATATTCACGTGTTTGGGAACTTTGCAGATGCTGAGAGGGTCCAAGCTGTGTGAGTATATTGCAAATACTGGATCATTACAATTGTGAGGACACGACACATGCTGGAATGGTGCAGCTGTCTGAGAACACAGCAGATGATTGTATAACCCAGGTGTTTGGGACACTGTAGATGCTAGAATAGCCCAGGTGTTTTTAACATGGCAGATGCGGATGTAGTCCCGGGGTTTGAAAACTTTGCTCAAAGTGAGGACCCCAGGTCTTAAAGAACACAGAAGATGCAAAGATTACGCAGGTGTTTGTGAATATTGCAGGTGGTGGGATACTTCAGTAGGTTGAGGACATTGCAAACACTGGGATTGTCCCGGTGTTTGAGAACATTGCACATGATGTGAATAATCCAGTGGTTTGAGTACAGGTGATGGGAGAGTCCAGAATTGAAACACTGAAGTCGCTCGGAATGTCGTGGCATTTGAGAACATGGCAGATGCCGAAAATCCTGGATTTTTAGAACATTGCATATGCTAGACAGTGCAAGAGTGTGAGAACAAAGAAGATGCCAGAATAGTACCGGTGTTTGATGACAGTGAACATGCTGGAATCGTCCAGGTGTAGAGTAGACCACAGCTGCTCAGCCAGTCCTATTGTTTGAGAACACTGTAGTTGCTGGAATTTTCCAGCTGTCGGAAAACACTGTAGATCCGGGGATAGTCCGGCTGTTGGGGAACGTTGAGGACGCTTGGATAATTTCGCTCTTTGGGAATATTCCCGATGCTGGGGTAGTCCAGATGTTTCAGAACAAAGAGACATACGGATACTCCAGATCAATGCTGAGGCTGAAGTACTCTGAGTGCTTGAGAACATTGAATTTGCCAGGAATCATCCAGGTGTTTCAGAATGATGTAGACTGTGGACTGTACGGGTGTTTCAGAACTGGCAGATGCGGGAAGTCCAGCTATTTGGGAACATTCCAAAATCCCAATATACTTCAGGTGTTGGAGAATGTTCCAGATGCTGGGATATTTCAGCTGTTTGAGAGCACTGCAGATGCAGGAACATTCCATGTGTTTGAGAACATTGCAGACCCCAGGATAGTGCAGAAGTATGAGTGTACTGCAGATGCTGGGATAGGGCAGGTGTCTGAGAATACTGGAGATGTTGGGAAGAGTTTAGGTGTTTGAGAATATTGGATATGCTGGTATAGTCCAGGCACGTTAGAACAGTGCGGATGCTGGAATAGCCCAGGTGAGTTAGAACACTTCAGATGCAGGGAGGCTCCAGATGTTTGAGAAAGAAAAGATGCTGTGATGCTCCAGATGGTTGAGAACACTTCAGACGCTGGGATAATCCACTCGTTTGAGATAATGAAAATGCTGGCACACTCCAGGACCTTCAGAACATAAAGAAGTAGGGTAGAACAGGTGACTGAGATAACTGCTGGGGATGAAATGCTCAGTGTTTGAGAACACTGAAGATCCTAAGAATATTGCAGGCATTTGAGAACATTGCAGAATCTGGGATTGCACAAGTGTTTGAAAGCCTGCAAATGCTAAAATATAATTCAGCCGTTTGAGAACTTTGCACATGCTTAGATAGTTCAGTGGTTTGAGTACCTTGAAGACCCTGGGATGTTACAGCTGTGTGAGAGCACCGCTCATGCTGGAATGTCCCAGATGGTTGAGAACATTGCAGATGCAGGGATAATTCAGATATTTGTAAAACAAAAAGACGAGGGATACTCCACATTTTTTAAAACACTGCAAACCCTGTGTTACTTCAGATGTTTAGAACACTGAGTGTGCTCGGAATAGTCCTGGAGTTTGCAGGAGAACATTGCAGATGTTGGTGTACTCGAACCATGCAGGTGCTGATATAGTTCGGTGTTTGAGAACACTGAGGATAGTGCAATATTGTGGTTGTTTCAGAATATTTCAGATGTTTTCATAGTCCAGGTATTGAGAAGAAAATAACTCTGGCATACACCCAGTGTTATGAGATCATTGCTGACGGTTGAACAGTAAAGGTGTTTGGGGACACTGAAGACACTGGGGTATTCTAGGTGTATGCGAATGTTGCAGACACTGGGATAGTCCCAAAGTTTGAGAGCAAAAAGACACAGGGAGCACCAGGTGTTTGACAGCACTAAACAACCTGGGATACACTAGCACTGAGAACACTGCACTGTGGAACATTTCAGGTGTTTGAGACCATTGCACATGCTGGGATACTACAGGGATACAACAGGGGTGTCATAAAAATGCTGCAGATACCGGTAAAGCACAGGTGCTTGGAAATACGCAAATGAGGGATAGCCCAGGATGTTTAAAACATTGCAGATGCAGGGATAACTACCAAGTTTGAACCTGCAGATGCTGGAAGAGTCCAGGTTTGAGAACATTGACAATGCGGGATAATTCAGGTGTTTGGTAGCACTGCAGAAGGTGGGATAGTTGATGTGTTTGGAAACTTTGAAGTTTCTGGACGTTTCAAAGTGTTTGTGAACAGTGTATACAGCTGTATAGTCCAGATGTTTGAGGGAAAAAGATGCGGAGATACTCCATATTTTCAGAATACTGCAGAGACTATATATACACCAGGTGCTGGAGAACACTGCAGGGGCTGGGAATAGTCCATGTGTTAGAAAAACAGCTGAAACTAAGACGTTCCAGGTATTTGGTCAGTAAAGATCCTTGGAGTCATCCAGGAGTTTGTTACTTGCTGAACACTGCAGACTACTGTAGATGCTGGAATACTCCCAGGGTTTGAGGACACTGCATACATACCATCGGAGAGTACAGGTGTTTGTGGTGATAGCAGATGGTGGGATTGTCCAGGTGTTTGAACACTGCAACTGATGGTATAGTGCAGGTGTTTGGGAACACTGAAGGTGCTGGGAATAACCCTGGTGTTTCAGAACAGTGCAGACACTGAACACTACAAGTGGTTGAGAACAACTACAGTAATTTGGAGATTCCCACTTTTTGAGAATAGTGCAGATGTGGGGACAGTCCAGGTGTTTGAGAACAGTGCAGATGCTTCCGGTGCCTAGGTGTTTTAGAACATTGCACATGCCTGCATAGTCCATGCGTGGGAACAATGAATATGCTGGATACAGTGCAGGTAATGGACAACACCGAAGATGCTAAGAGGCCCGTGTGGTCCAAAACACTCTGACGCTGACATCTGCCAGTGTTTGAGAACATTTCAGACCCAGGGATAGTCCAGATATTAGTAGACAAATGACTCTGAGATACTTTAAGTGCTCACAGCACAGCAGACTGGGACAGTCCAGGTGTTTCCTAACACGGAAGATGCCGGGATACTTTGGGTGTGTGAGAATTTTGCAGATGCTCAATTCACCCAGGTGTTCGAGAACATTGCTGTCGCTGTAATTGTCCAGGTGGTTGTGAACATTGCAGATATAGGAATAGTCCATGTATTTGGGAACACTGGTGGCCCAGTGTTGCCCAGGGTATTTGAGAACATTGTGGGCCTTGAAATCGCCCCATAGTTTTAAAACTCAGCAGACATAGAGTTCATTGTAGATGCTGGGATTTCAAGGTATCTGAGAACACTAAATATTGCTGAAAAAAAGTAAAGGTGCTCGAGAACCCTGCAAACCTGTAATAGCTCTGCTGTTTAAGAACATTGCAGGTGCTGGGAAACCCCAGGTGTTTGAAATACTGCAGATGCTGGGGCAGTCTTGAAGTTCCTACCAAGAGAAATCTGGTGTTCTAGAACATTGCAGATGTCGGCATAGTGTTGCTGGCCGAGCACTGCATTTGTAGGATTTTCCCAGGTGTTTGTGAACCCTGAAGAGGCTTCATGGTCCTGATGTTTGATAACACTGATGCCAGGGGGATAGTTCTGATGTTTGAGGACAAAAAGACACTGGGAAACTCCAGTTTCTGGGAAACTTTGCAGATGATGTATTTGAGGACTTTGCAGACGTTGGGGTAGTCCAGACATTTGAGAACAAAAATGGGTTGGAATAGTCTTGGTTTTGGAGATCCTGCATTGCCGGGATAGTCCAGTAGTTTGAGCACTTTGCAGAATTCTGGGATGTCAGTGGTTTTGAGCACATTTCAGATGATGTGAATAATCCAGATGTTTGAGAGCACATGCTGGGATAGTCCAGTGTTTGAGACACTGAGGAAACGTCCTGGTGTTTGATAAGATTGTTCGTTACTGACATTGTTCATGTGCTTGAGATCACAGACAGTGCTGGGATGGTCCTCGTGTTTGAGAACACTGATTTTGCTGGTACCATCCAGGTGCTGGGAAACCACTGCAAGAGCTGGAATGGTCATGGTGTTTGAGAGCTTTGCTGACACTGTGTATGTTTGGGGTTAGAGAACACTGCAGAAGCTGGGATACTCCATGTGCTGGAGAACACTGAAGATTGTGAGATAGTCCCGGTGTTTAGGGAAATTTCAGGACAAGGAAAGGTACAAGTGTTCACGTACAAGGCACCTGTGAGACTAGTCCTGATGTTTTTCAGACCACTGCAGATTCTGGGAAAGCCCAGGTGTTTGAGACAATTGAGGATGCTGGGAGAGTCCAGATATTTGAGAACAAGACGATGCTGGGATACTCCGCATGTTTGAAAGCGCTGAAAACACTGAGAAATTTCAGTGTTTATAACACGGCAGAGGCATTGAATAGAGGCATGGGACAGTCCAGGCAGTTGGGAACATTACAGACACTGGAACTGGCCCAGGTGTTGTTGTGAGCATGCAGAATCTTATATAGTTCAGGTGTTTGAGAACTCTGAAAATCTGAAATACTCCTGGTGTTTGAGAATTCGCAGACAGTAGCATGGGCCAGATGTATGAAAAGACAAAAGACTCTGGCATACAGCAGGCATTTGAGAGTACTTCAGACACTGGGATACTCCAATTGTTTGAGAAACCCGACAATGCTGGGAACAGTCCAGATGTCGAAATCACTGCAGATGCTGCTATAGTACACGTGTTTGAAAACACCCAAGACTCTAGAATACTCCAGTTTTTGGAGACCATCACAGAAATTGGTATGCCTCAAGGTGCTGGGATAGTTGAGGTTTTGAGATATTTTAGATGCTGGGGATAATCAAGGTGTTTGAAAACACTGAAGAGGCAAGGGTAGTCCAGGCCTGAGAACACAGAAGACTCCAGAAGAGTCCAGGTATATGAGACCAGTGCAGATGCTGAAGTAGTCCTGGTGTTAGACAACACTGAAAATGGTGAGAATAGATCAGGTGTTTGAAAATATCGCAGACACTAGGATAGTCAAGGTATTTGGGAACACTTCAGCCACTGGGGAGTTTAGTTGTTTGAGAAAATGCAGATACTGGGAAAGTCCAGATGCCTGAGAATAGAAGGGAACGTGATGGTCCAGTTGTTTGGGTACCCTGCAAAGGCTGAGATACTCCAGGTGTTTGAGATAATGGGTGATGCACAGATACCGCAGGAATCTGACAACACTGCAGACATTTGTACAGTCCAGGTTTTGGAGAACTTTGCTGACGATAGCATCTTAGATGACTGAAAACATTACAGACACCAAAATGTTCCACGTGATTCGCAACTTCGCGGATACTGGGATCATCGGATGTTTGAGAACGCCGAGGATGCTGGAATAATGCATTTGTTTGAGAAGTCTTGAAACAATGGGATAGTCCAGGTGTTTGAGAATATTACAGATTCTGGGATCATCCAGTTTTAGAGTATTCTTGGGATAATGGGGTAGTCCGGGTATTTAAGGACACTTAAAAACCGGCGGCACACACAAATCTCTGGGCTGGACAGATTCACAAGGGAATTTTACCAAACATTCAGAGAAGAGCTCACTCCGAACCTTCTCAAACAATTCCAAAATTCCAAAACTGCAAGACTCCCCAGCTCCTTTATGAGGCCAGTATTATCCTAATTCCAAATCCAGAAAAAGACAGACAAAGAAAGAAAAAGATGCAACAAAGAAAGAAAAATACAGAATTATATGGCTAACGAATATATGGCTAATGGCTAAAATCCTCCACAAAACGTAGCAAACCCGATCCAGCAATACATTAAAATGGTCAAACACCGTGATCAAGTGGGATTCATCCTAGGGATGCAAGGATGGCACACTATTCACAAATCAGGTAATATAATACCCACATAAACAACATGAGAGAAAAAAACCCAGGATAATAAGAGTAGGTGCATACCTCAACATATTAAACGTCATACACGGGAAAACTGTAGCCAACATCATCCTCAACGGGCAAAAACTGAAAGCTTACCCTAACATCAGGAACAAGGCAAGGGTGCCCACTTTCACCACTTCTGATCAACACACTGTCGGAACTTCCAGCCACAGGAACTTCCAACAAGACTGATTAAATTAGTCCTTGGACTCGTAGCCGAGGTAAAGGGAGGTGCTGGAGGGGAGGAACCTGGTCAACATGACAGGCTACTGGGCTGGCTCTGGCTCAGGAGGCTCTATCTGCCTACAGCTCTCTTCTGTTCGGATTCCAATTTCAGGTCATTTTGCTTTTTCATGACAAGCTGGTCCGGTACGGACAATACCGAGCTCAAATCACCTTTCCTGGACTTCCCTGACCCATCTGGCCAAGCTGCTCTGGCTTTGGGATGTAGGATCCTTCTTTAAGCCCTTCACTTTCAGGAAAGTCGTTTTCTTTGATCCAGGTCTCAGAGGAGCTTTCCTGTGTCGACGCATGCCTGCCACGAAGCCCACGATGGACAAGAGTGAGGATCCCAACAAAGAATGGACTCCGAGGAAGCAAGGTGAGGAGTCAGAGGAGCCATAGCTGCCCTCCTGACAGGGACCTGGTTTATGTCAGGCTGCACCTCAGGAGTTCACAAGGGAAGTGTTTGCTTGTTCACCAAACAAGCAAGAAGACAAACAGTTCAATAACAGTAAAGGGATATTCATATAAACTTTTCTAGTGTGTGACAATTATGTATATTGATATATGCGTTAATATTCAGTAAATACACACACACACAAATGAATAATAAATAACTAATTCAGAATAGCTGCCATCACGGGAGAAGGGGACAGGTAGGCAGCTGAGTGGTGCTTTCAGATCTGACTGCCCGATGGGCTGCATGGGGGCACGTGGGAGACATTATTAATTGCGGTGATGAAGGCAGTTGAGGTTGTGGGTCAGGGTACTGAGCAGTGGATCTTTGTATCTATTGGTCGTGTCAGCCACGGCTTCATCATCTTTAGTTTTCTGAGCGAGTGCTAGGGAGGGTTGGTACGTTTTCATGGGCCTGGGCTTGAAACACAGCTGAAGTCAGGAGTTATCTTTAACTTCTTGGAAATTCTGTTTCTCTGGTCAACAGAGCTGAGACTCTGTTCCTAGGAATTGCTGATGCCGACCAGAATCTAATGATCAGGGAAGGGAGTGGAAAGATAAGAAATTAAGGAGACGAGGTGATCATGGGGCCTTCAGCCTGGACTAGGCCCGTCGGAATTAAGGAGAAAGAAAGGAGAAGGGGTCATGGTAAATAAATGGAGTATCTGCAAGGTACAATGACCTTTATTATATTTTTGCCAAGTAAAGCCAATTTATTTTGATAGATCCCATAGGAGTGTTGGATGGAGCCCAGATGAATTTTTGTCTAATTTTAAGCATCTCGGCAATACTTGTTGATGTGCCCAAGAGAATCATAGGCTGTAATGATAGCTCACAGAAGAGTTTCCAATCATCCTTGGACTACCCTTGGATTCCAAACCTTGTGAACCTAATGAGCATCTCCAGATTTTGGAACACTGATTTCTCTCCATCTTGTAGTCAAACGTTCTGGAGCGGTTGTCAGAAGGGAACAGAGGGTGAGTGTTTCCCAAACCCCATTGACAAGAAAATCTTCCCCATGGATACAAATACAGGTAGGACTAGGAAAATGCAGAGAGTTTCAGAAATACAGAAATGTTGGATTATCTGTATGAGATCACTGTATCGGTGCTAGTGCAATCTAATCCATGGCACCTCTCAAGAATTTACAAGCTCATTAAAAACCTTCACAGTTTTATATAGCTTGCACTGTCTTATCCATAAACCGCTACATCACTCATCTGCTGGATGATTTCCACCAAAGTTCTCTTCTTCTATGGTACAGTGCGAGAGGCACTAAGACACTGTGACTAAGGGAAGCTCACTGCACTATATGCATTTTGTTCTGTGAGTGCTCCAGGGGAAGGAGGATATAGGCTCCCCAACATCAGAGCATCCCACTCTACGAAAGCATCTCCCATCCCTGAGGAGCTTCAGGTTTCATGATTGAAAAACAGCAAGCAATATGATGACTTAAGGACTTCATAGAGATGATGCACTACTCAACAGAAACTCGTTAGTCTGGGTCTGACTTCAAATGCCCATCCACGTAGCTTCCCTCTCTGGGTCACTAAATAGGCCAATCTCAACCTGTTTGGAAGTAGTTGTTCAGCCTGAATGCCTTTGCATTGTGTGAGCCATTGGAGAGGCTGGTCCATACCTCACTCTTCTCAGTAGTCTCAGGGCCCTGGAGAGACTCCCTGACATTTGCTGAATGAATGAATTCACAATTACAAATGAACTAGAGTGGGTCAATGAACCCTGAAGACAAATTTTCTGAGATGTCAAATATGGACGCAGCTGAGAAGTAGATTGATAGCAGGACCATAATCTCAAGTTCACAGTGTTTTCCATAGCTCACAAAACACTTTGGTTGACATCGTTATATTCCTTGTTCCCCAGAACTTTAAGAACTAGCATATTATAGATCAGGGAAGCAAAGTGATCTGGATAGTGGTACAACCTTATTCAGACAGAATTGATGTGATCCCCCTAATCCAACGACACATATTCTTTCAAGATATAACAATATACAAATTATAGCATCACTTTTTATTGTGTAGCTATGATTCTGCCAACTATGTCGATATTCTCACCCCAATATACCTCACTGTCACTTTCATAGAGAAAGTTGAAGGAGAAGTGCCTAAAGGGGAGGGTTCTAGGCTTGAATTTAGTATGTATATAGGCCCTGTCTTCTCCCTCTAATATTCATGCTCCTCGGGAACTTCCAAGGGTTGTTGAAGTACAAATTAAAGCCATGCATGAGAAAATACAGGCGCTAAAGAATTAAGTGCATGTGATCTTACATTGAAGGCAGTGTCCAGGACGCCATTAAGAAATGAATCTAGTTTGAAGGAATTGTGCGGAGGAGCACATCTGCTGACTGCAAGTGGCGCAGAGCAGGACCAGAATCCAGTGTGCCTTCCTGGAGAAGCAAGCACCTCTGGAGAGCACGCTAGACAAGAACTGGGTAAGAGAAAATAATCTGGATGCTACAGATCCTCTAAGTCCAGAGGAATGGCCTAGGTGGGTGGAGTGTACTCTAGTAGGCCGGGATTTATGCTGCATTAAGCTGAGACAGAAGTTTGCATTAGAGATTGGTCAGATCTTATAAATTCTCTGAGCTCCAGAGTGCTAATGCTGAAGCCGAGAAGAGAATGCATAGCTCATATATGGTTTGAAGCATGAAATTAAATTTAAAACCATCGATGTATGTAAGTTGTCCCGTAAATCTATCGTGATTTTAGCAACCATACTTCATGGTTGTTTTATGCACATGGCCTTGCTAAATGTGTAACACATGTTGTGCCCTCGGGGAATAGTTTGTAAATTATTAGAGTTTGGGAAGTTAAACAGGTAATGGAAATATTTAGAACATAAATTCATTGGCTCTCTGTACTCCATGTGGTCTCTTAGACTCTCTGAACCAATAGTTAACAGGAAAATACAAGAGAATGTAGTAGGACACAGGGAAGTTTGGGTAGTTAAGCCAGATAATAGGGATATCTAGATGATAATATTTTTTTTGATTAATGTGTCATCTTTTCTTAGTATATTTTATTTATTTATTTTTCTATAGAAGGGAAGAGAAGGAGAAAGAGAGGGAGGGAAACATCAATGTGTGGTTGCCTCTGAGGAGTCCCCTACTGGGGACCTAGCCTGCAACCCAGGCACGTGCCCTGACTGGGAATTGAGAGAGCAACCCTTTGATTCACTGTCCAGCGCTCAGTCCACCGAGCCACACCAGCCTCGTCTAATAGTTAAATTTGACTGGCCATCTATCCTCAATGTGGGCGTTTGGTCCTTCTGAACCAATAGTTAACACAGGAAAATACCAGACTATATAGAAGGACCGACGCTAATTTGATGGGAGGGCATCATGTGTTTTCTGACAAGATAGAGACTAACACTGCAGACCCCAGCAACCTTGCTTACCTGCTCTTCTCAAACTTAGAGCTCAGGAGAAATGACATTGGTATAAAGATGTACAGCCTACGAAAAAGAAACGACCTTGTGAACCAAGAGGTCAGTGAACCCCAAGACGATGACTACCTCTGTAAGTGACACTCAGATAGCATGGTATGTGTTGATACCGTATCTTCATGAAGGCATTTGGTCCCTAAATCACCCCGTTCCTCCAGTGACCCACAGTAGGGAATGGAGGCTCAGTGACGTGAGTGCCTGGGATCTTTCTGAAGATCTTAATTTCCAAAAATGTGCACTATACGTTTCCTAATCCCTGCTCCTCTCACCTCCAGATTGCGAGGAATGTCGAGACTTGTGCATTGACAGCTGTCCTGTGCATGGGCTCCTACGTTTATAAAGGACAGTGCGGTGGACATGGGGCATCCCAACCATGCAGCTCTCACTCTTTCCCCTGGGTTGAGGATCGGACCATCAGGCATCCCTGAGGCTGGGCTTGGGGTGTGGAACGAGGCATCTGACCTGCCAGTGGGTCTCTGCTTTGGTCCTTACGAAGGTCTGGTCACAGAGGATAAGGAGGCATCCAAGAGTGGATATGCCTGGGTAGTGAGAAGTGTTTACCTCTTATCCTCTTCTCTGGCTTCCCACATTATTTCTGTGGCTTGGACAGGCATGAACCTTCACACGCTGGTTTTGGATGTGGAAAATGTGGTTATCACTGTGTACTGTGTGTACTTTGCATGGACATGGAACTCCTGTTTAAGGATCAGAAGGTATGTGGGAACAAAGTGGTCAGACAGAAAAGACAGAGTAGCTCTTCACTTGTGGCTCCTGATCTGATTTGACAGACAGACGAATATCACGTGGTCAAGTTGGCAGTTGAATCCCCATGCTTGGTGTAAAAGCTTTGATGTCCAAGGAAAAAATAATTCTTCTATTACACCATCCCCCACCCCCGCCCCCAGCAAAGACTAAAAATAAAAAGACCTTCAACTTCTTTTCTACAATACAGATAACCAAAGGGAGAAAATGCTGGGAGTATGTGGATGGAAAAGACAAATCCTGTTCCAACTGGATGAGGTAAGGTCTTTAGATTTCCAGATACCAGAGAGGAGTCAATTCTCCCACATCGTCTGTGTCTTTCCCTGTTATCATGCCTCCCTCAACAATCTCCCTACATCTTTTGTTCCTCTTTGTTCTCCACACAGTGCCCTTTTCTATCAAGAGAAGTTTAGAGAAAAGCTGATTGAGAAACAGCATGTGTCTGCAAAATATAAATCCCTATGCTAGACAAAATTTGTGCACTGAAGAAAATCTGCATGACCCCAGATTCACCAGGGACACTGGATGACACTCTAACATTAATTAAGTACTGTTTTCCAGTTTACACAAATGCGTTTGTTACTTGAACAAATCACAGAACCAATGTCTTTATGGAGGACGTGTTGCAGACACACATAAAACAATTGCTTTTAGAAATGATTGACTAGTTTCCCTATTTTGTTTTTGAGAAGTACACAGCGCTAGGGAAGCTTCAACCATGGGTAGCCTCAACTGGTGAGGGCAACAGAGCATGCCAGCTTCAGTTCTAACTAGAAGTGGGTTCTTGAAGCCTGCAGAGGAATTGTCATAGGCCCCTTTTCTGAGGAGCTCTCTTTTATCAGGGGAGAGTGTGACTCAACCATTATTGTTCTGTGCTATTTTGCTAAGACCTCTGAGTTGTTATGGGAACCTTGGAGAGATACCCTAAGTAAAGTGTGATCAATTGAAGAAAAGCCCCTCAAGAGATGTTAGACTTGGACTGAGTACTAAATGATGAGAAATAATAAAGAAGCTGAGCACCAGGTACTGTGGTGTGAAACACAACTGGATTTTGCATTTGGAGAAGTTGGAGGTCACTGATTTTTATGGCCAATATTGAAAATGATATTAGGCAGGCTGAGCACTGTCGGTAGTACTTGGAGATAGAGATTCACATGGAATTCTGACAGAGGCTCAGACACTGAGCAGAAGGTTCCCCAGGAGTGCTGGGGGAAGTGGGTGACATCAGGACTTGAGGGCCTTAAGCGTCAGTGAGGAGCTGAGCATGGCTGTGACCAGTAGTGGGAACTCGTCTTAGGGTTTTCTTTTCCTTCATCTGCCTCAATCCCAGGTATGTGAACTGTGCCCGGAGTGATGAAGGGGAGAACCTGATGGCTTTCAATATCACAGGCAGATTTTCTACCAAACTTGCCAGGTCATCAGGCCAGGCTGTGAGCTGCTGGTCTGGTATGGGGACCAGAATGCCCAGCAGCTGGGCATCAAGAGGTGTGGTAAGTGTAAGAGAGAGAATGCAGCTGGGAGAGGTGGGCACCTGAAATTTAAACTGTGACCCTTTTTCTATGATACAATACTCCAACCAAATGAGACACAACAGCCAGGGCAATTAATGATTTTTTAAATTAAGTGTTGGTAAGCCAGGAAACCCTTATAATTAAATATAACAAAAACAAAGCACCATAATAAACAAGTGCATATTTATCCCTGTTGCTCATGAATTAAATTGCAACAAACCTAATTAGAATAGCATGAATCGGCAAAGGATTACCTGGGGACATTTGGAGAATGACTTATGAGCACCTGTAACATTCCTTCATTTTCCTACCAATTAAGTTTAAATAATTGAATTAATCATTCAACAATCATTGAGAAATCTGGGTTAAACTATGTTAAAAAATCAGCTATGTTTTCTACAATAAAATTCTATCTTTAAAGAACCTCTCTGTTCTATTGTCTTTTCTTCATGTATTACTTAATTTTATTTTTGATTAGTGATTAAATATCCTTATTAGTTATGGGTCTAATCTGATTTTTCTATTTCTGTGTGATTTAGTCTTTGTAGATGTTGTATTTCTAGCAATTTATCCACGACTGTTACTACACTTTTGCTATTTTTAAACTCCATGTTCATCATGATTATTTCCCTCCACATAAATATTTTAGGTAAACATAATTGTGAAAAATTGTATTACGCATCATCCTATGGGTACTTCATACACTTTTTTCTGTTAGAAAACATAGGTTGACTTCAAGTCTGTTTCTGCAATAAATATTGTCAAACTTTACACACCCTAACTTGGGATCCCCAGCCCAGAACACCAGATCCAAAAAAGTACATAGATAATATCCAGCTGCAAAACGTTTCAGGGTTGCTCTATATCTGCGATGGATGACCGGAAATACAGTAAGTCAAAGGGCAAACACAACTCCATTTCTTGTGGCTGTAGGGTTAGGTTGTTTATTTAAATGTTTCTTTTTCAGTTTGCCCCGTATTGCTATGAACTTCCCTTTCAGGACTGCCTTCCCTTTGTGCCATAAGTTGTGGACTGCTATGTGTTTATTCTCATTTCCAGAAATGCTTTCATTTCTTCCTTGATCTCATTATTAACCTATTCACCATTCAATAGCATGCTATTCAATCTCCACGAATTTGGATGTTTCTGAGTTTTTCCCTTTAGGTTGCAAGAAAAATATAACCAGAAACATTGAAATAACTGACACTAAGGAAAATGGAGGTGGATATCAAGGGGAAAAGAGGGAGTCATCAAGGAATATGTATAAAGGACACAAGTAGAAAGCCAAAGTGGGTAGGATCAAAGGTGGGAGGGGGTTGGCTGGGGTGAGAAAAGTAGTGGAGGGAAATGGAGACAACTGTACTTGAAGAGCAATTAAAAATTAAAATAAGGGCCCACGGACTGAGTTCCGCCCTCCATGAGGCTGCTGGCCCTGGCCTGCTGCAAGGGCTTGGGGAAGTGCTTTGTGCTGACTCATCCCGGGCGGCAGCGACTGCGTTAGCTGCGCCCTCACACGCCTTCCCTTCTTGGGCCGCCGGGCCCTACTCCACCCACCTGCTTTTGCTAGCTTGCCGCCTAGAGCCATGCAAGAGAAGGTGCTGCGACCCAGAACCGCAGGAGGTGCTTGGACCCAGCCAGCTCGGTCTCTGGAGTGAAACCTGTAGCCGTAGTGGAGAACAACAGCAACGAGGACTAGAGCCATTCTCCCGCTCCCTGCAGGCGGCACCGCTCCGTTTTGCTGACTGGCCTTTGAGAGTGCAGGTGGGGAGGCGGGATGGAATGATAGGGATGAGGATTCTTCTGTGGGATCTGAGGGCACGTTTGCTGGAATCAGAAAACTCCAAGTATAGCAGCAGGGATGGATGAACAGGCTCTTTTAGAACTAAATCCAAATGCTGATTCAGACTTCAGACAAAGGGCCTTGACCTATTTTTGAGCAGTTAAAGATCTCCCCAGATGCCTGGCAAGTGTATGCAGAAGCCTTAGCCCAGAGGACAGGCAGTGATGATCACATAAAGATTTTCCGCTTTCAAGTATTAGAACATCAAGTTAAATATTAGTATTCAGCAATAACTAATTAGGGAGATGCTCATATCTAGGCTTCAGGCCCAGATGCTGAATCCCTAAGCAGAGAAGACCTTTAAGAAAGAAAGCAACTCTTCTTGTCTTTGCCTTTTGTTACAGAATATCTCACTAAATGGCCCGTTTGTTTCTGACATTTTCTCAGTAGTAGATCTAAATCCAAGGGGTGTATTTCTGTACCTCCAAATCCTCATGGCTATTGATTCAGAATTGATGGATTGTGATGTGGTATGTATATCAGAGGAGGCTCGTAGAAATACTCTAATAAAAGATAGCATGAAGGAACAGTGCATTCCAAACTTGGTCAAATCTAGGTACCAAATCCGACAAAATTATCAGTATAATAATTCAGAAGTGACATGTCAATGCCTTGAAGTAGTTGTGGCTTATGTATCTTGGATAGACTTATCCCTAATAGCTAATGATAGATTTATAAATATGCTGCTAGGTCATATGTCAATAGAAGTTCTATGGGAAGAAGCATATGACTGTTTGAAATTGTAAATAAAAGAATGGATCCGGTTGATCAAATGAAACTAGTACAATCTTTGTGTCAAGTATTACAGTCTACTAGGTTTTTCATCATTCTCCAGGAAGAAGATGTCGACTTCTTTGCCCGATTTTCTAAATTGGTAAATCGAATGGGACAGTCATTGATAGTTAACTGGACTAAATTAATGAGTGGGGATATCAAGAATGTGCAAGAGGCACTACAAGCTATTGAAACAAAAGTGGCACTGATGTTGCAACTACTAATTCATGAGGATGATGATATCTCTCTAACATTATTGGATTTTGTTATGATTACCTTCATATTTTGAAACAACTTATAGTGCTCTCAGAGGAGCAGAAGCTAATGTAGAGGCAATCATGTTGGCTATTATGAAAAAAATGACATGATGAATATAACTTTGAAAATGAGGGTGAAGATGAAGCATGTTTGTAGAATACAGGAAACAACTGAAGTCATTGCTGGACAGACTTGCTCAAATTTCACCAGAGTTGTTGCTGGCTTCTGTTTGCAGAGTTTTTAGTTCCACACTGCAGAACTGACAGACTACTTGGTTTATGGAAGTTGAAGTAACAATAAGATTGCTGTATATGTTGGCAGAAGGTCTTCCAGTACCTCATGGTGCTCACTTCTCAGGTGATGTTTCAAAAATGAGTGCTTTGCAGGATATGATGCAATCTTTGGTAATATCAGAAATTAGTTCCTACCAGCACACATCTCTGACATTGGAGTTCTTCAAAATTGTCTTTAGATATGAAAAGTTTTAAACAGTTGAACCTCAACACATTCCATGTATATTGATGGCTTTCTTAGACCATAGGGGTCTGTGGCATTCCAGTGCAAAAGTGCACAGCAGAGCTGTTGACCTGTTTTCTGGATTTGTCAAATCTCTCAATAAAGAAATGAATTCTTTCATGGAGGATATTCTGAATAGAATACAAAATTTATTAGAGCTTTCTCCACCTAATGGTTACCAGTCTTTATTGAGCAGCGATGATCCACTGTTTACTTATGAGAGAGCTGTAGTGCTGATTGTTAATGATGACTACCCAGCATAACGGAAGCAAGCCTTAATGAGAAAACTGTTGACTTCCCTAATGGAAAAGTTTAAAATTCTGTTAGAAAAGTTGATGCTGGCACAAGATGAAAAAAGGCAGGCATCTCTAGCAGAATGTCTCAACCATGCTGTTGAATTTGCCAGTTAAACCAGCAAAGCTTTCAGCAACAAGCAGACTGTGAAACTGTGTAGCTGTTCCAAAGTTTATCTGGACTGTTTACAGACATTCATACCAGCCCTCAGCTGTCCCTTAAAAAAGAACGTTCTCAGAAGTGGCATCTGCACTTTCCTCCACCACATGATAATTTGCCTAGAGGAAGTACTTCTGTTCATCCAATCTGCCTCAGAACACATGCTCAAAGACTGCGAAAGCAAAAGACCTTCAGGAGTTCATTCCTCTTATCAACCAGATTACAGCCAAATTTAAGATACAGGTATCTCCATTTGTACAACAAATGTTCAAGTCTCTGGCTTCATGCAATTTTGAAAGTATTGCTCCAACCAGTGGAAGAAAATGACCAGTCTGCTGCTTCAGAGAAGCAAATGTTGCCAAGGAGTTACTTTGCCTTCTTGCAACGTCACAGGCAGTGGAATGAGTGAAGTCATAGTAAAGAAGGTGGAGAGAATGTAGAACAAGTTCTAGCTACTGTGATTATAGGAGTGGTCAAATATCCAACTGCACAGAAAACATGTTTTATCATCCTTTCTAAGTTGGGGTGGTAAAGATGAATCAGTGGGATTTACTGATTTTGCTTATAAGCACATTGTCCCTGAATGTTTCCTAGTACCTTTAAAGTAAATCTTTGACCTGGCAGATGCACAAACAATATTGGATTTGTATGAGTCTGCAGTGACTCTGAAAACAATTCATCTCAAATGGGAAGCAGAATGTGTTCAGTATCTTCAACAAGAATACCTGCCTTCCTTGCAAGTAGCTCCAGAGATAATTCAGTTTTGTCAAGCACTTCAGCAGCCTGATGCTAAAGTTTTTAAAAACTACTTAAAGGTGTTCTTCCAGAGAGCAAAGCCCTAAGAAATGGATTTTCCTGTGCCTTCTAAATAATCAGGATTTATGATCAGAAATTCCAGTTAATAATTTAAAAAGAAGCAGGGTTTTTTGCCATTCAAACTGCTTTTTAACTTGGGTTTGAGCTTATTGCAGTATGTGTATGTATTGGGATATTTTCTGTAAAATGTGTATAATTTTCCCTAAATCCAGGTATACGGCAATAAGAGAAGTGGCCTGCATGCCAATTCAAGTTGTTTTATGGAAAAATGCTATCAAACGATTCAGTAGCGTTATCCTAGTAACTTTTTATTTTTATTTGAAACATTAAGTTCTCTTAAAGACCATAGCAGGAAAACAGTGTACTTTTTAAAGATTGCTGAATAAATATAAAATGTTTGAGAATTTAATTTTTCTTTTATGCAACTACAAAGAGTGCAGACAACTGTAAATGAAGAATAAAGTAATTAAAAATAAAAAAAATTAAGGAGAGCAGAAGATGGTGGCGTGATAGGTGGGAGCGGAATCCACTTCTCCCTGCACACGGGTGAGATACCTAGCTGATCTTCTGAGGAACAGAGGGAACAGCCAACGGTATCCAGCATATAAGAAGATTGGAGACCAGGATTTGGAAAGAACACTGAAAAAAACACGGTAGGGAGCGTGCTTCAGGACAATAAGGTCCCTGGGCCCAGCACGGGAC
>VMDR010005908.1:0-48505 GCA_007922815.1 Macrotus californicus | reverse complement strand
CCAGTGGTTTTGCCCTTTCTAATAAAACTTGACTAAATTTTTAAACACTTAACTTGCAATCTACTTTAATTTAAATGATTTTCATTAAAAATTTAATTTTAGAAGTACTCAATCCTCTTGACACATTTTTCAATTAACAACTAAATATGAAATTGACATGCTCACAAATTAATTAGTGTTTAAAGATTAAAGGGGAAATATATAGAAAAAAAGTAATCTTCTCATAATTAAAAACTGCTGGTTTCACAACTAGCTCGGGCTGGAGGAAACAAAACCTTCCCACTATGTCTTATTTGTTTATGTAATCCATCTTCCCAGGGTACTTTATTTCCTGTTGCAGTTAAGGTGCAAAACAGTGGACTGCATATTTTGATCATTACTATGAAGTCAGGTAACCATCGGCAAGCTTGCCGCTGTACAATGTAAGTGGTGTACCAGACGTGCTAAGAAGTGGACCACATAAAAATAATTATGGAACAAGCTGAGTTTCCCAGACAGGGGCTTGACAACCTAATGCAATAAATATTACAAAGACCTAAATCACATACTAAAATAATGGACCTAATCAGTCTTTGAACGACTGAAAACATTCTGGTTTCTTATGTATCTGAGTGCTAAGACGTAGGTTTTTATTTGTAGGTTTGTATTTGCCATCCTGGTAGATAAAGCTCCCTTTGGCAGATTCACCAAGTAGTGTTTATTACTTTAGGTGATGGAGTACAGGGAGAGGGATGGAGGGAGAACAGATACCACTATGGCATGAATGCAAAAAAATTATATGCATAAAACCGAACTCAATTTTATAGAATCGACAAAGCCAATATAGGGGCTCAGTGACGCAGGGTTTTCATAAGTAAATTATCTTTAATCCTACTTCTTAACTATAATAAACGATCGTGTAAAATTCTAGCATCTTATTATAATTAATCTTAAAAAGACTCACCTAAGTTGATGTTCTCTCAGGTTTGATAAGGCTTCCATACCGTGTAAATAGGAATACACTATTTCCAGATCCTGTTTGAAAAAAAGAGGATTGAAATCGTTAGACTTCTCAGGAAAAGAAGCTTAAACTGAGTCACTATATTTACAATTTGCAGACCAAGTTAAAGACAGGGTTTTTTTAAAAAAGAAGTTTTCTTAGTCATTAAAAATAATCACTATTGAGAGAAAAGCTAAATTGCCCAAAAGCTGTCCATACGACTGCCTTTGGGATACAGACAAAAGCTACCTAAATATAAAATAAATTGGCAAAAACTTATGAAAATAAATCCCTCATACATTGTTCTTTATCACTTATTCCTGCCTTTTACATTAAAATGCCAAAAGCAAAATTTTAACTCAAAATGCATGTATTTGCTAATAGTGTGATTAAATCAAATAATTTTCTTAGGCAATGTAAAATTAATATGTTATTTCATGACTATGCTTAAAAATTAGTCTGAATTTAATTTTTCTATTCTAACCACAATATGTCTTATATACATAAGTATTTAAGTTTAAATGTTTTCTTTTAAAAAAGGAAGACATGGCTTGTTTTTCTAGACCACAGGTGGCAAACACAAGGACCGTGGGCCAAATCCACCCCTCCACCTGTTTCATCAGGCCCGGCACCTCGTTTCCACCTGGCAGCAATGCCAAGCTCTCGCTTAACTGTTGAGAAGTAGTTACATTTACACAGTCCTCAAATTACATTCAGCCCTTTGAAGGCAACCAGGAGGGTGATGTGGCACTGTGGTGAAATGAGTTTGACACTCCTATTCTAGATCATATTATAATACACAGAATAAAGATTTAGTTATTCATCAAAGTTCAGAACTGGTAAAAATTCAAAATCCCATTTATACATTTATATGACAAGCCAGTAAGGAATTTTAAGACTTCAATAAATATCCAGGATCACCCAGTTTGTGATTCAGGAATATGAGTGGGCATTTAGTTTTTGAAGATTGTTTTGGCTCTTTTGAATGCCTTGAATTTCCACATGAATTTTGGAGTCAGCTTGCCAATCTCTGAAAAAAGGCTCACAGGATTTTAGTAACTGAATCTATAGATCAATCACGGTAGTATTGCCATCTTAACAATTTTACGTCTCCCAACCTACGGTATGGGATATTTTTCCAGTACTTAGGTCTTTAATTTCTTTCAACAGTGTTTTGTGCTTTTCAGTGTACAAGTTTCGCAGTACTTTGCTTAAGAGAGATACAACCTCTTTTCTGAAACATTGTTACACATATCGGGTTTGTACCTGACTAATGTTAAGCCATAATGTTTAAGCTAGTCATGCCCTTGAACCTATGCACCCCGATACACGTAACAATATTTAAGAAAAGAGTTTGTATCTCTCAGATCAGCCATGACCTCCACAGGGTTAAACTTAATCCTCTCTTTTAATTAAAAAAAAAATGTCTGTAGCCTCAGGAATATCTTTCAAGACAATTCAAACTACATATGCCATTATAGTTCACATATTTTGAGGACAGATAGGGACAATGATTCATAGAGTAATTAGATAAAGAATTCTAAACTTTCTTTTTTAATCCTCACCCAAGGACATTTTTTCTTTGCTTTCTAGAGAGAGAAGAAAGGAGAGAGAGAAGCATCAACTGGTTGCCTTCTGACGCACCTGGACCCAGGATCACACGCATCTTGACCAGAGACCAAACCCCTAACCTAGGTATGCACCCTGACCAGGAATCGAACCTGTAACCCTTACATCATGGGATGATGCTCCAACCAACTGAGCCACACCAGCCAGGGCAAGATTTTGAAACTTTTTAAATAGGATATTAAGAAGGATTTTGACCTAAAATATTTTTTGTAATAAAAATACTTTTAAAACAAAATTGGAATGTGCTATGGAAGAAAATACCTTGTTTATAATTCTAAACTGTCCCAATTTAAAATGTATGAATATTAA
Source organism: Macrotus californicus (assembly GCA_007922815.1). Lineage (NCBI taxonomy): Eukaryota > Metazoa > Chordata > Mammalia > Chiroptera > Phyllostomidae > Macrotus > Macrotus californicus. The sequence continues at coordinate 45,588 of VMDR010005908.1, read as the reverse complement.
AAATTAAGAGTGTCCCCCTCGGGTGGTCAACTTTCAAATAAATTAATTTTATTCATCTGTACTGTTATTCCCCACAAGTCTTTTAATAGCTATTTAAAGACTGAAGTTTCAAACTAGACCTTATAAATTCAGTACAAAATAAAAAAATAAAACCTTTCCCACTATCTAGTTAACAAAGTGCACGTTCTTCAGAAGCAATCAGATGCCAATCATGTTCTATTTGCACTAGGGAAAGCCAATAAAAATATCCTAGTCAATGAGGAGTTTTCTTTAATGCTTATAATAAAATGTCCTTCTGAATAATTCTAAAGTTCACATTCTATTTTATACATTATAAATGTAACTTACTTGCAGTCATTAAATAGTACAGAAAGACTCCCATTTCTGAAGAGCTTATATTCTGAATCAAATACTGAAGTCATACATTTTTCCCCATAAGTACCTATCACCCCACGGTAACCTGCCTGAGGCCAATAAATCTTTTATCTAAGTAAATAGACAAGTCTATTTATATTCATTTCACACTCATCAAGCAAATAAATTCACACTACCAAAAAAGTACATTTGGGGAAATGAGTAGAAAGGAGTATAATTTTTAAAGACTGGAGAAGGGAGAACCCCAGAAGAACAGGAAGGAAACAAGAGTTTGGAAGCTTAGAGACAGGAGGAAAAGGCATTCACCCTTCAGGGACAACAGACCTTGAAGTAACTAAGTTCCTTCTTCAAACAAACCAAGCAAGATCAGAGTAAAAAAAGCACGTCCTTTATCAAACGACACCTTAATTACTTGTTAATTAATTACTAATTAATTACTTCAATGAGTTATTTCTCACCACTGTGGAGTTTCAGACTTGCACAGGGGTCAGTCACACTGGCTACGTGTGTCAGTGTTCCATACGTCAACCTAACTTTGTAATAATTTGCATAATCATAGAGCATGAAACTGTGAACAGTAACTACCACCATTCTATCTTTATCTTAAAGCAATATGTGTAATTAATTATAACTTGCAAATTAAGCAAGATTGCTTATTAGTTCATTAGAATGTGGAGAATAATGGCATGCTGTCGCCTACAAGTCACTGACATGAGGTCGGGAAGCCCGCGCTGTAAAACTGAATGTGGCCTTGGCTGGTGTGGCTTAGTGGTTGAGTGCTGGCCTGTGAACCAAAGGGTCACCAGTTCAATCCCCAGTCAGGGCACATGCCTGGGTTGCAGGCCAGGTCTCCAGTAGGGGGTGTGCGAGAGGCAACCACACATTGATGTTTCTCTCCCTTTCTTCCTTCCTTCTCCTCTCTAAAAATAAGTAAATAAAATCTTTAAAAAAAAAAACAACTGAATGTGAAGGAAAGAGAATGCATTTTGCCATTACTGCATGACCAAATTAAAAAGGTAGTTTTTTTCCCATCCATATATATGTAGCTGCATAAATAAAACACTCCCACCTCAAACAATCATGTTGCAGTGGGGTTGGCAGGGGGGTGGGGCGGGGGGAGAGGGCAGGCATAAGTTTAAATACGGCCACTCAAGCAGTACGCAGCCAGCAATCCCGTGCCACTGCTGCATGTGAGTATCTTAGATATGTAACTGGACTGCCAGCTTCTTTAATGAAATCAACCGTCATGTCCAGTGTTTACGCTTAGAATAAGTCACCTCAAAAGAAAACTGTTTTAAACGGTCTACGTCACAAATTGCTTATGAACTTGGGGAGCAGACATTATTCTCTGTGCCTCTGTTCTATGGAAGGCAGTGTTATCTAGCCTCAAGTAGACGACTTTACAGACAGATTCTGTCTAATCTAAACTTGACATCTCTTATGGAAAGAAACTAATGTCTAAATGGCACGGAACAAGTAAGTAAATGTAATGTCTTCTTGGGCACAACACGGACGTGACCATCACAGATTGGGGGAAGTGGGAAAAGCAAGCAGAGAAGCTACGGAAGAGGCATCAGGAAACCTGTGCTCTCAGACTGCGAGGCCCCAGGACGGACAGAACTTTGGAGGTGAACAACGAAATGCAAACTGAAGGCAGGAGGAACCTGTGCTTTAAAGCTCCCCACAGCCAAATCCAAGGACCAGGGATTACAAATGAGGCAAGTAACAATGCCTTGTTGCCTCAAGGTGAGAAAGGCATGGTTTCTTCTCCTTCCCTAGGGGCAAGTAGAATGGGCAATTTTTGAAATAGGCAAATATGGCACTTTTTCTTACCAATTTTCCCCCCTCTCCCCAGGTGTCCAGCAGCCTCACAGTACCACAAACCTCATTTGGGGGCACCACGCCCTGGTCTAAAAATTAAAGGAAGGCGGTCTGAACACAAATGCAGCTGTGAGTGATCAGTGGGGGCCCCTGAACCTTCCACAGAGGAACTGTCCATCAGTGTTTGAGTGTCTGTAGTCCAAACAAACTTCTAAGTGGTACGAGGTCTCAGGCAGCACAGCCAAGAGAGATGAAACAGATCAGTGGTGTACCCCACTCAGACTGGGAGCGACCATCACCCCACCCTACCCCTAGGAGGCGCCCTTAACTGCCCCTCTTCACTTTCCACTCAGATGTCTCGGCCTTCATTTCCCCTCCACGGTGGGCCTCTATTAAAATAGCCTGTGAGTCAGTATGGAATTGCCTCTACGCAGGAAGGAAGGAAACAAAGAGGCAAAAGGGTGAGTTGCTGAGAAAGTCTTGCTCTTCCAACCAACCTGAAGTTTGTCCACTTCGGTGAACACCAGGTAAAACAGAGAGTTTTCTTTTAAGCTGAACAGAGAAATGTATGGCCTTCGGGGAGTTATTTTCTTGGATCCCAATTTTTTTCTCTACACAAACGAGATCTTTGCAGAGTGAAGTTATGTTCCAACAACCCTGGCTACAGAAAAAGAAAATCCTCTGGAGAGTTAAAGTCACCTAAAGTGTCCCAGTGCCCACTTCTGTCAAGGGACTAGGATGTGCAAACTGAGAACTTACCTCCCCGACGCACCTCCCAACACAAACAAAATTCACATGACTATTACTATTTTAAATAACCCTAAAAAAATGGGAGCTATTTTTCCCCCAAATAATTCTCTAGCCTTGAATACAAACAGGAACACACTGCTCTCATCAGGAAGTAGTGGTTTTTTTTAGAACAATAAGCCTTTCCTGCTACCCTAGGAAGGACATCCTTTTTTTTTTCAAAAACAGATGCTATTTGAAAGCAGATTAAAGTTATCAGAAACAATGTAGCCCAGCAGACAAAGATGTCGGCAGGCCAATTGAAATGCAGTCTTCCATGAAAAAGACTTTTGGGGGGGTCCCCAAACATAAACTACGTATGAAAGTCCAAAAGCATCCCCTATGTTATTTGGGAGAGGGATTGTTCACAATCTAATTAAACCCTCCTGCCCAGAGTCTGTAAACTCCGCACAAGCAAAATAGGAAAGCAGTCGGAGTGAAAGTTCTCTGCACCGCGGGCTCTTTCACTAATGCCTCCTCAGAGACTCGTTCGGAATGCAATAGGCCTCATACCAAACTTAGACTTCACTTAAAACCAGCTTTTAATTTCACTTGTTCCTCAGCACCGGGGTTCCACTAACATCGTACTGCACATTTTGGCACGACCACTGGGGAGCTGAGAGCAGACGTGTTCCTCCTTTCCCACAACCAGCGTCAGTGCACCTCCCCCCCATCTCCCTTCCTCTGCAGTCTCCGTAAACAATGCACGGGACCGTGAGAAAAAAATACAGCTATCTTTGTCCTTTGAAATGAGTTTCATTTTACACGTGAAATTATGTATTTAAACTATAATCCAAAGTATTTTGGCCAAAAGGTATAACGTTCAGGTTACAAGATAAATTAAAAAAAACAACAACAGATGGATTCCTTTAAAAAGAGTGTATTGCAACCATCCAAGACAGTAAGGCCACGACTGGGCTACAATTAGCAGCTGTAAGGAGGGGACCTAAGTGGCAGGTGCATTTGGGTTTAAACATGAGGAGGAAGAGAAAGAATTATCTCAAGTAACAGCAATCTCAGGAGCAGGAACTATACTGACGCCAACTTCTCTCTCTGGCAGAGACAAAATAATAATAATACTAATTCATCTTTCTTGGCCAAAGATCACTAGCAAAAAATTTAAAAGAGTTACGCCTTGAACATTATTAAAAAGGAGGTTAAAGGCTAGAATAGGCAAGGCCCAAACTCATGTCTCCAGCCAATGGGGGGAAGGAGGCAGGAAGGTGGGAAGCCTACGGGTTACATTGTGTCTGTTGGCAAGGCCGTCACACTTGGAAGCTTTATTTGGGATAGCCAAATTTTTCCACACTACAACATGCGAAACAATTATCCTGAGGGTGATGGAAGGAATCTGAGCTTTGGTGTCAAACGGAACACAGCTTGCATCCTCACGCCCAGCACCGCTGAGGTGTGTGAGCCTGCCTTCTTCACAGAGGCTGTGTCTGCAAATCACGGCGAACAGTATACTCTGTATACTCGGCTGGGCCCTGTGGCTACAGTGATCCCGAGTTTCATAACAACACGTGGCCCATACAGACGCCGGAAAAATGGTAGCTGATCTCATCATCTGTGAGATCTGAATACAAGAGCACAGCGATACTAAGAATAGAAACTTAAAATATTCCTGACATTTACATACATGAGAATTTTTACAGATTTTCATATGTGAATATCTCTATCCAACAAATACTTGAATGAATTACTTATACGAAATGATGAAGTGCCCCTAAATTGTCTGCTTTATCAATCCAGATTTTTTAGATCCAGTTTGGTGGGCCTACAGCCTTCAGAGCACACACCCATCAGCATTGCTTCAAGCCCATCACATCAAACCACATGCTGGCCAAGCTCCCCAGGCATGCTCCTGAATAAAGTCCAAGCACCAACCATCTCTTGCATCCTTTCCATACAAATGGCCAGCAATCTTTGAGTCCAGCTTAACACAAAGTCCTTCAAAACACACTCCCCCTTTCTCTCCCCCTGGCCAAGAAAGGCCCTCCTCCAAGTCTCCACTGGCATGAATGCCTTCCTTTTGGAGCCAAGAAGTTCTTACCTCCTGTCCACGCATTTGGTCCTTCCCTGTGCTCCATGTGGACCATTTACTTTCAGGGGTTTACATTTTCTGTCCTCCACCAGAGAATAAACAGTTTGAACAAAGCTACTCTGTTTTCTTTCACACCTCTTTCTAATCTCTGCATCTAGCAACAGACAGGAAATGCACCGGACACAAAAAAGAGAGAAGGGCGACATTTCTGCAGGGCTGGTGGTATGCACAAATGAAACCTCCTGAGAATAACAGTGAAAAGAAGGAAGGGAGGAAATTTGTTTTCGGTCTTGGTGCTCAGAGCTGTGCGAAGAAACTCCTACCTGTAGGGAGTGAGACAGTTTTGTAAATAGCCACAAGGTGGCAGACCAGACCAACGGTCCTTTGGCAGCACAAGGAAATTCAAGCCTCTGACTCTCACAGGTACGTTTCCATTAAACATACTTAAGAGATTTGGGTCTTCAAAAGTGTTCCTTTAGACCACTTCAGAGGATATGATGAGTCTTTTCTCCTCATGCCCCTAATGAAAGGGGAGAGGGCAGACAAGGCCATCAGCACCTCCATTAAAATCATTTCACTTCTACCATCCCTACCAGGGAAAACCTTATCTCCATAACCCACATGTCTTGGGAAAACACCAGAGCACAGAAAAATGTCAAACCACCACACGGCCGAGGTGTTTGTGCCACCCGAGTCCCTCAGGTCCCACAGAGCTACACCATAGCACACTTCAGCAGAAGGTCAGGTAAAAACCCATGGTGGAGTGTATGATTTTCACTAAAATTCTCAAATATGTAATTTCAGTCCCAAATCACATATGAAGGCAGTTTCTGAGCTTACTAACTTACACCAAAAGGGGAAAAGGCCCCAGAGTTGTGATTTCATTCAAATTCACGTGTCAAACCCAGGAAAACCTGGTGACTATACTACTTGTCATCTACGACACAGCCTGGATGTGTTCCTTCAGTCTCGGGTTCATAAGCATTACAAGACAGAAGTAAAGGGGACAGATTTGAGCTATTCTGGTTGTCTGAAATCTCCATGGGAGTTTTCCACTAAAAAAGGCATTGTTTCTACCTTTTTTAAAAAGGGAGTTTTGAACTTGCACAAAAGTAATTATAAAGTAATTACCTCTTAAATTAAGCACAAAAATTACAAAGTGGACATTAGAGTTAAACAGAGCTAAGCACAGTTTCCCTTGGCTCCTGCTTCCTCCACTTCAAGTTGGGGTTGGGGGGAGGGGGGAGCGACGACAAGGTGGGGCTGAGGCAATCCCAGTTCAGGGGAGGTGAGCTGAAGAAGGTGAGCTTTGTTGGGGAGGTGAGCTGCAGTTAGAAAGAACTGCATAAATTCTAACAGAGAGAGGATGTGCCGCATGTAATCCTCACTCAGAGAATTTCTTTCTTACAGAAGAAAACACAAGAGTTAAAAGAGCGCAGCCAGGAACACCTTACAAGGCAGTTCTTACGCTTACTGAGTGAGCAGTGTTATGTTCAGCAATCTAAAATTCGTCTTATGTCCTCTGCTCATCGTCCTCTCCTGGCAAAAACCACCACCTAAGCAGATCAACTTCACTTGAGAAGATGAAAATGTCTCGGAAAAATCAACACTTCAGTTGTAACTACAAACGGACCCTGTGCACAAATAGGAAAAATATCAAGTGTCCAAATCAGTCCACAATTCCCGTTTGGGAGAGTCGGTGCATTTCCCCTTCAGAAGAACACATTATCAGGAAGCCTGCAGACAGCTGCCCACAATTCACATCTGTTCGGGAGCAAGAACAAACCTCTCAAAATGTCTTCATTACACAGTGACCAACTTATTATAATCTCTTAGGTTAGAAAGTCCATGGTCCAATTTTAATTTCACATGTAAACACACTAGAAAATTATTTGCAGTAGATTTAATGCTAGCCTTGTTTTTCCTCCCTACGAATAATGTAGCAGGCAGTGAGTACGTAAGTTAACATTTAAATATTTGACTAAGAACACACACACATACACACACACACATACCCACTGCCCTAATAAAATGATTCTTGAACTTCCTTTCATTTCAATATAAAACGTTAACCACACATATCCCCTTGCCTTGACTTGGGAGTCAATTCATTCCCCATAGCCGGTCTGGCTCCGGGTCAACCCAGTACAAGTCCTGCTGAGTTGGGATGGGTCCACACTCTCCCCCGAACTCAGTCTCTACCACAAGGGGCCCCCGAGTCTGCACAGATCTCTCTCAAGATGCCTCAAGTTTCAAACAGCGACCCAATTCCAGAGGCTCAACGAACAGTCCTTATGTTGAGCCATTCACTGTCCACATGCCCATTTCCTCCAGTGGCGGGGTGTACAGTCCCTAGCACGATCGAGGCAAGGCAGAGCAGTTACTGAGGACACAGGCTTGTTAAGAACGGAAGTGATTCTGAATGGAAGCAGGTTTTAAATAGAGAACACTCCATTGTTGTCATTTTTCTAGGACCAAACACAAAAATAATATGACATCTGTTTTCCCCATCTTGAATGTTTTACCAAAGACTCAACCACCAATGGTATTACTTATTCTCAAACTTTTCTGTTTCTCCAGAGGAAGAAGCAAATGAAAATATTCTACCATGAATAATTAAAGGCCTTCCAACTTTGTTAGTCAGAAATGAACTAAATGCTAAAGAAATTGCTCAAAATTTATCTCATTCAGATCTGTCTGTAAAAGATGATGAAGAAAGGAAGTCGAACTATCCAAACAGATAAGTACTTGGGGAAGGTGGGCAGTGATAGAAAAAGTGCATTATCAGACTACAGAGAAGAATTAGGGGCTGTATATACAATTCTAACCAAGTGCTCCGCTGGAAAGAAGAGCAGGTCACAGTTTCTGAACCATTCCACCTTTCAATCCTTTGAAGCTAAACTGGAACCCCTTCACTTGCCCACTGTAACTGTGTCTGCCTCCCCAGATGGTACAGGATGCCCCGTGCATGCAGGGCAGCTTAAGTGTGTGCACGTGCACATGAGGTTCACGTGCCGCAGGCCGTGGCATTCATAAATACACAGACCTTGCCCTTCATAACAGCAGTACTTTCACACACACACACACACCCCCCGCCCCTGAAGCCCTCAGCATCATTACCAAGATTCTCTTCTGCAAATGCGAAGATCCCTTGAGTGGTGACAGTGAGCATCCTGTGAAGTGAGCTGCTGTGGAGAAGCCGTCACAACCGCACAGGGAGATGGGAAGGACCAGTGGGAAGTGGGTTCCCACATCAGTTTTCCTAAAATACGTGTTCATAACTTAAAATACATGTCACTTCAGAGCCAGGGTTATAAAGGGCAGATGGGTTTGTGTATCGGCTACTGCAACCTAGAACTGGAGGAGCTTCTTAGGAAGAAGGAAAGGAGGTTGTGAAATGTCCTTTTCCTGGTAAAGGACCAATTTCAAAGAAGCCCACAGCAAAGGGTTTCCAAACGTCAGTCCACAGGAAAATGTCCACCGGTGACACGGCAAAATGGAAAACAAGACAATGTGGTGAGACTCTTGATCAGCCAAATTATCCTTAATTTAGGAATGAAAACCAGTTTGTTTGTTTGTTTGTTTTCTACTTTTATGTCATCCTTTGAAATTACATTGACACTAGATGATAACAGTTTGTTCTTTTGTTTCATATCATTAATAGAAAAAAATCTTTTTAAACTGCCCATATTCTAATTGTATCCTAATTTTTGAATGGTGGCCAGGGAGGTCAACGGTCTTATTTGATGAAATCCAAAAAATTGGGACACCCACTTAGGCAATCCATTAATACAGGAATGGGAGGGGGTAGAGATGACTGTAAATTTCCAAAATTATTCACCTCTTACTTTCAGCTCTATTCTCAAAGCTTCTAGGTATTTTTGACCCTTCCCAAAAGAGATTTGTCAATAAATTTTAATTAGAGAAATCTCTAACATGGGAAACTTCTGGAGGAACTCAGGGAGTTGGCACAGAATGTAAATTCTGCAGAAAATGTGGCAAGATGGTTTGGTCCAGGCAGACAATCAGCGTGAGCCCTGCCAGGCAGCTCTCATGTGAATTATTTGCTTTCCAGGCCACTGGGCTTACAGTACAAGTCAAATGAACCACACTGCCTGGGTTCAAATCTCAGCTCTGCCATTTACTAGGTCTGCGTCCTGGACAAGCCACTCAACCTCCCCTTCAGCTGTTCGTTCAACTGTAAAATGGAGATAACATATCTAAGTCCAGATCGGCGCCGTGCTCAGAAAGGGGGCTTGGTACACAGTAGGCACTTTTTAAAGCACTGACTACCATTATTATTGTTCAATGTTTATTACAGAAGGCTGAGGCAAAAGGATGCCATGGGGTGAAGGGGACAAGGGGACATCAGTAATTCTCTAGCCAAAATGTGTCAGGCAGCTGAGATTTCCTGGCAACATACTTACAAGAATGGCATTTTAGTTTTTCAATTTTGTTTTCTTATTCAGATAATTTCTGGCTTTAAAGTAAAACACAATGCTCTAATATTGGATAGCTTAAGGAAGAAAGAACGGCAAGATTTGAAAAGTAATAGAGAATCTTAAACACACCTCATATTTTTAATGCAAATGAAGACTTCTACTGAGTCCCAAATTTCAACAGTGATCGGGGATAGGGAAGACCAAACTGTTCGGTTGTCACCTCTTCCCTTCCCTCACGTGTCACAGGTAAGTCTGACGCACTAGCACCTGCCCTGTGCGAAGCCCTGTGCTAGGATGTCATCTTGGAGACACGAGATCAGCACATTACCACTCTGGTCCTCAAAGGCACTGAGTCTGTTAGGATAGATAAAACATCGTCACCAATAGCTATACTGCAGGATAGAAATTCAACTGTAGGTCACAGGTATCCTACTCCCAAGTTCAACAAGTGCCTTCTGCCACTCTACCATTGCTACCAAACAATACCAGAACTTCCAAATCATACCACATACATTCTTCTCAAACTATATAATAAGCAAATTAGTTATACCAGAAATCATAAATATCTCCAACCTTACTTTCATTTGACAAACCATTACTCAATATCTACTACCCATAAGGAAATGTAATTAGATCCTATATTTAACACCAAGTGCTTTGAGGAAAATGGTGTCATTCCCAAAGTGCATTCTTATTGAGTTACTTAAATTTATTATACCTCCGTAATAAAATATACAGCAACAGCTTCTGACAAAAAGTACAAATAAACTTGCTTGCCTGCGGGGCTGAAACCCGACTTGGCTATACTGAACACGTGTGGGACCTGGCCATCCACTGCCTGCATCTAGTCTGCTGTCAAAGCCGAAAGCGAACTCTGTGATGAATTTGGGGAAAAGAAGAAGAGAAAGGGAAGGCAGAGGAAATAATCTCCTCCTCTCTATTCACAGGCCATTCACAAACATGGACAGTCATGTTATTCCTGTTAAATGTATGCATAAGCTGTGTGCTCCAAGGATATCTGTAAGCGCATTCTTTTGAATATTGTCATTAGTAGTAATTCTGGGAGATCTGGCTTTTGAAAACATCCAACATACACCCAGAACTAAGACTAGTGAATGAGCTGGTTACTCAAGCTCAATTAGGGTCAAAAAATAATATACAACTAGAGGAAGTGAGGAGGAAACTTCCTTGCGGTATTCACTAAGCAACTCTGATAATAACAAGAAGATGCATTCTATAGAATGCTTTGGGCAATAGCACCACAGCTTTTATAAAAACTGTACTGCTTGGAAACATGACAAATTTAAGGATAATACTTAGCTAGATATATAAGCCCTGACTTATTTTAAACTTCATGTCATTACAGCCGATCCTCACTTGAGTAGAAAAATGTTAGTAAACCAAAACGAAACAATAGATAATTATGAAACTAAAACTGCTACACTACATTGCTTGTGTCTGTGTCTCATTTAATCCTCGAATACATGGCAGATAAATGCTGCCTGTTATGCTTCCTATTCTTCTGGAACCAAGGCACTGTTTTACTCAGGAAGGAAAATACCAGATGCCGCTGAAATGGTCCACATGCAACCTTTGCAAGCCCTGGCTTCATTATGCCATAACAAATACACAGGTATCACCCAAGGAAACGGATTAACCTGTGAGGAGAAGATTCAGTGCCAACAGAGACCAGTAAACCCCTCTTTACAAACTGCCCCCCCCAAAGAACAGAAACTGATGCTGCCTTTAGTATCAGTACCCTAAGCAAAAATTAAAGTTTTACAGATTAAAGAACAGAAAAATAAATAAATAAAAGACAGACTGAGAACCTTTTCTTCTTTATCGCCTTTTCTCATGCCTTTTCTGGTATTAGTCATTTGAGCAAACAGATTTACACACGAACTAGTAACACACACCCAGATGTTTAAACTATTAACATTGTGTTCTCTGTATCATTTTCAATTCTCTTCTTAGAAATGAACAAGTTTTCTGCCTTGGAGAATGTTTACTTGACCCCTTCCTAAACCCTCTATAGCAACAGCTGTATTTCTCGGCCAAGATTCTGGAATGATAGGTTCGCCCCTTTTGTCCATTTTCTCAACTATCCAGTTATTGTATAACTTTTTGGAATCTGATCTTTGCCCTGATGCCCTAGTATACAAAACAGACCAAAACAAAAACAAAAAAAAAAACAACAAAAAAAAATCCCTGCCCTTGCAGATATTAAAGCCTAGTAGATATAACCTCTAGTAGGCCAGAAAGATTGAGTAAGTACAAAAACTGTTTGACAGTAATAAGCAATAAGAAGATAAAATACCCAAGGGAAGGGGAGTGTAAAACGTGAAGAAAGGGGGCTGGTGCCGACCGCCCCCCTCCCCGGTGCTCAGGCCTCTGCAGAGGGCTCTGCAGGGTGTATGCCAGGGCAGGATCCCAAGTCTGGCCTTGAGCTTCACTCTTCTTCATAAGGATCCTTTCACTTAGAAATCACATCTATTCTCCACCTATTGTTACACATGACTTTTCTTACAAACTACTGCAATCACCAGCTGATGAGTTTCCATGAGGCTGCTGAAGCATCACTTAAAATGGTAACTAAAATTCACACTAAATTTCCCCCCAAATGACTGCTCTTCTTCTACCATGGGTACCAGTGCCCTAGTGAAAACCCTAGGAGTTATCTCCAACTTGTAGTTGCCGCTGATAGCAGCTCTTTTCTCTTTTTTCATACATTTAATCCACTTTTTAAAAATCCTGTTTAGTCTCCTGCCATATTTTATCATTCCATTTTCAATAGCATGAACAGTTTCAGGATTTTCTTCTATTTTATGATGCATAACATAAGCAAAATAAGAAATCCCCAACAGTTTTTAGGCTGTCCTCTCTGCTAGTGAAAAACTTCGATGGGCCACACAAGCACTCAGGGCTTGCTGCAGCCCACCGCTCCAGCCCAGCCCGCCCCCATGTCTCCTGGGCTCCAGTCTCCACCAGAAAGGCTTCTCTGCCTCCCAGCACGCTGCCTCCTGCCTTGCACGTAATCCATCCCAGGGGGCAGCCCAGCTCACATCCTCTGGGAAGCCTGTTCGGACCCTTCTACTCAGGTCTCCCCTCCCCTGATCGCCTAGACATTTATTAAGGCATCATTCATAAGGAACTTATTATATGTTCATTTTTATTGCTGGTATTCTTTAATATGTATGTGAAGTATCTGTGGGAACAAGTCAATAAAGGCAATACTCAATAAAGACCATATGCTCCCAGAGAGGGACCACATTTGTACTGACTTCAAAATACCAGTTGCACCAGAAAGAAGGAAAACTTTGCACCCTGTGGCCCATTCTACATGTTCTATTTGAGGCAACCTTACTTTACACAAGACTTTTATAGTAAGTCATCATTTAATTAATATCCAAATACCTTGAGAGCCAATAATAGTTCAACAAAACAGCTGGAAATCAAATATCGGATATAATTACTCACAGCTGGCTCATTCAACTGCTGTCACATGAAACAAACCTACTCCCCAGACTGTTTCCCACTCTCGACTCCCCAGGAAAAAAAATTCCTTAAAGAAACATAAAAGGCCTTTTGTGTCGGATCTTTATTTTTTAAGTTTGTAGAATATATTCCAACATTAAAGTGTTTTAGAAGGAGTATACAACACTAAAGATTCTCAGAGAAGTATGTTTTGTTTCTTGCACCATAGGTGTGTTTTTGTAACATTTCACTGGCTCGGGGCTGTGTTTGCCTTAAGACGCACGAGAAAATGAAAACTGGGCAAGTCACAAAAATATAGAGGATGCCCGTATTTTTGTGGTTGGGGGGTTCCGTTTGCTCTTTTGATGTCGGACTCTATTATTTTTGTAAAGATATGTCTCAACAGCTTAGTAACAAAAATTATCAAAGATACTGGTCACACACCTATTGTTTCAAGACGTGATTTAAATCAGTTTACTGCATTGCATGTTACATGAAGGGTAATTTATTCATGAATAATAACTGCCTGTTTTAGGCCATGCACTGTGCTGGAAGTTCTACGTGTCTTATCCCTCATTTCCATACCAATCCCACAGATAGATACTTTATATCTAATAATTAGCAAAAGGAAAGAAATCAAAGATAGTTTTTAAACTGCTCCCCCCGCAACCCACATACAAAATCAGATTCCATGATAAAGCAAGATTACATATATATGCTACAGCAGAATTCTCAAATCCCAAATTGGTATTTATATTCATCCCTCTCAGCCATTCAAATGAATCCTTTTTTTGATATTCATTCAAATTCTCTCCCACTCTCCTTTCCCCTCCCCCTTGAGAAAGAAAAAATTACCGATCGTGATCATGTTTTACTGATCTAACCGTTAAACTTAAAACTGAAGTCATACTTTATGAAACCTTACAACTAGCCCTGGTGTTGTTTAATCTATGATACAGCCTTTCAACAATCACCGTTTCAGACAACTAAAATTAAGTGCATCTCATGAGCAGCAATTCAGAAACACGGAATAAGTCCAACTATAACACATCACTAAAAACACAGTTTATAACTTATAAATGACTATATACCTTGATACAAACCAACATAATATTAACTATACCATTAATAAAAGCAATTGGCAGCATTCAGAGACTACTATACCACTTTGGGTCATCTTATCTGTGTACTATTTCTCACACCCCTCTGGATCCTTGACATGATTTCCACTGTTGTGGTGTCTGCTTGTTTTTCAGATCCTCTTTGACCTTTCAGTATATCCACCTGGGCACCTCCTCAAACTACACAGCATCTAGCCTCTAGTACGACCTCAATTAAAACATGCTGACTCAGTGAATTCATTATTTCCAGTGCACTCAAAAAGGTAATCCTCATTTTTACGTCACCAAATTACTTCAAATACATTACTTTTTAACGCCAAATTTTCTTCAATTGACTTAATGCCACTGGATTGAGTTAACTAATGGATTTTAAGAAGTATAAACAGCATTTTTAATCAATCTTTTATTTCTGCATTTGGGACAATATTATTTTCCACAATATACGATGTAAAAAACATGGACTTAACACGGCAGTATTTGCAACAGTCCATGTGTGGAAACAACCTAAGTGTCAAGTGGACAGCTGAATGGATCATGGAAACGTGCCATGTTTGTCCACTGGGATGTCGTGTAGCCTCCAAAAGGAGGCCATCTTGTCATTCGAGACAACATGATGAACCCAGAGGGCATCGCACTAAGTGAGATGAGCCAGAGACAGCAAGATAAACACTGCTCGGTATGGTATCACTTATATGTGGAATATCAAAAAAAGAAGAAAGTCACACTCATGGAAACAGAATGCAGGAGTCACTGCCAGAGGCCGGGGTGCTGGGGCAAAAGGACACTGATTTTCCGTTCTAAGGTGAATGAGGTCTGAGGCTCTGACCCACGGCATGGTGCCTGCGCTTTACTGTACATCTGAAATTGTTGAGAGTAGAAGTTAAATGTTCTGAACAACAACAAAAAAGACAGTAAGATATGAGGTGACAGATGTGGGAATTAACTCCAAGGTGGATCCTTTCCCAATGCAGATGTATATCATCAAATCACCACAGTGCGCAATTTGAATATCTTGCAACTTTACATGTCAATCATGCCTCAACAAAGCTGAAAAAAATTTAAGGGCTCTCTCACATTTTTATTGAATTTCTATAACCTTTCTTATTTGCTGTATTCTAGCAATGTAAAAATGAATTTTACCAACCCCTCCCCACGCCAAAAATATAAAATAAGCATCCACAAGTAACCTCAGCCAAGTCACCATCAAGACAAAGTGCTTATTCGACACTCAGTATTTGCACCCCACGATAAAACGTCTCCATGATTAATTCCCAATGTACGAAGGACCAACAGGATGCTATTGGGGCTCTCTGAGGGAAAAACTTCCACCACTGTAAAACAGGTAGAGTGATAACACACAAAACTATTTTAGCAGGGAAAAAACACTTTCGCTACAAATAACTAACCATTTACAACTGGTCCTCGAATGGTGTCATTTTGTTCCTTGTCATGTCGTTGTGACACGGATTCAAAGCCATTGGGACTTACTCTCGCCCGTGCCCCTTAGCCTAAGGCAAAGCTGGTTTCGTGCTGCTGTTTCACCACAGTTCCAAGAACCTGCTGGAGATGTCACGTGAGGACCTCACTGTACTTAAGCACCCCCATCTTCCAGAAGGGGTACATATACAGTGATTAACTAGCTTTTCTGGAATAACATGATAAAAAACTTAAAGCAAAAATTCAGCACTTTCCACAGCTCTCAAGCAAATGGTGCCTAAGTCCTCAGAAAGCTTCCTGTCTGGAGCAGTGCTGGGAGCTAGCAGGTAGCAGGTAACAAAAAGACTGCAGGTATGCTTCACTGCCTGCGCGCCGACATTCACATTCACCTATTTCTTCGCTCCCTGAGTGGTCTGAGGGGAGAAAAGCATCACAAGGAAGAGCGGAAGAGACTGCTGACAGGTTTATTTTAATGCACCGTGCAGCTAGCACAGTGGGGGAGAGACTGAGCTCAGGTGCCAGGCTGAGCTACAATGCATAGCTCGGCCACGTGCATGTTTCCAACCGTGGACAAAGCTTCTTAACTTGAGAGTCAATTCCATGTGGAAAATGTGAGAAAACCCATGGCCAGCCCATAGGCTGTTGTGAAGGTCAGATGAGACAATGCCAGCAACTCCCTTAGGTGCTACTCTGACAGTTGGGAGGCACAGCATGCAGGGGAGGGTGGGCTGACAGAGGTGCTCTAGTCCGGGGTCACTAACTCACATGACAAACCTGAATATTAAGTGTGCAGATTTAAGAGTGTGCTTCCCTGGAGGTTGAAAGGGTTTTTTGTTTTTTTTTTCAATACACATAAAGATTCCCAGATTTTTAATAAACACTTAAAAATTTGTTTGAGACAGCACTGAGCAGAAGGAAGGTTTCCAGTTGTTTGCAGGCTATTTTCTAAGGATTTACTCTCCAGGAATTTATAATGCAGGCTTTAAAAGATTATAAAATTTGTAACGTATCTGTTAGATCATCTAAATTGCTACAGCTCTCAGAAAAGCAAGCCTTAACTGCCCCTATTAAGCAACTATTAGATTCTTGGCAGGTATCACCTTTCGAGTTCTATTCCTCAGACCTAAACACGCCAGGGGTCAAATTTAAAATGTGTGAAGATAAGCAATTACGTATGACTAAGCTTAACAAACTATCACAATCGCCATAATAATCTAAATTACTTCTTTAATGCAAAGAACATTTTTAACAGAAGGAAAAACTTCAGAGGAACTACAAATTATCTATGATGCAAACTTCTGAAAATATAAATTAACTATGAAAAAAAAAAACTACCTCCAAACACAGTTCAGATCTCTTCTAATCCCTGCTTTCTAAACCCAATATCACAGAAGAAATTCACTTAGAAATTTCAGTTTTACTAATAGAATTTTCAAAATTCATTTGATGTGGGAGAGAGGGTGAGCAGGGCAGGGGAGAGCAAGGGGGGGAAAGTAGGGATAACTGTCACTGAACAATTAAAAAATTTTAAAAAAGGAAAATTTCAAATTCATTTGAGTAATCAATTAACAAAAATGAACACATCTCTCTCAAAATATTTACAATGCTACATTAGCAATCCACTTTTTTACGATTATATATCCAAGATTTTTTTAACCACATACAGAAAAGAATGTCCTCATTCAAGTTGCTATTCTTCTATTCCTCTCCTCACAGTTTCCCTCCCAATGTAATCACATATCTTTGATGAAAAGCAATTATGAATTCCAAACCTATGGCTTTAAAGAACTCCAATTTCTAACTGGTTCCAAATACGTGATCACAAGTTATTAGCAGAGGACTAAAAATACAGCATAAGACAGATGATAAAAGAAATCATTGTAGTATTTTTACCTTTTAAACCTCCATACGGATAAGTAAACTCTACTTGAATATGAATTCCTGCCTTGTATTCAAAAAGTTTCATTGCGAAAGGGGGGAAAAAAAGATGATTTACAGAATTAATTCTACAGAGCGGGCATCACAAATTCCCTTAAATCAAGTCCACTTGCTTTTGGGGTCAGCACTTTAAAACACCAAGTACCAGATGTTCATCCACACAGCTTGTTGCATATAGAAGAGAAGTAAATCGCATTATCATATCAAGGATGCACATCTGAGTCTAGTCTAAGCTCTGTGGGCTGCAATGCAATCAACTTTGAAGGAAACTTTCTTTACATGTGTGCTAACGAAATAAAGAAAACAAACACCTTCTAGCCACAGTCTCAACACGACCAAGGATATGCCTGTGTTATGAATGCAGCTTTAAATCAGAAAGAGGTGGGTTGGAGGCTTAGTTCTACCATTCACAACCTTGGGCAACTTCCTCAACTTCTCTCCCTCTTGAAAATGAGGATAAAAGTGTGTTCCCCATTGGGCTTTAGAAAGGATTAACCCTGCCTAGATATTTAGCTATTGCGAACATTTTATATAGAAGGACCACCATCAGCTACTAAGAGGGAAGCAGTATCAGTAGGTAAAAGATGCATCTCATAAAATAAATAACACTGAAAAACAGAGACACACGGACACGTGCACATCTGTGGTCACTTGACATAAAAACGGACTTGCTCAGAGTCTTGGCCCAGCCGAAATACGAATGCAATGTTGAACAGACACGGTTTCTTGATGAAAAAAGTCCTGTTAGACTAAGAATGTTAAAAGTCCGATTAACATGAATACAATGCCACATTTCATATTTAGGTACAAGACTTAAAATGAACTCTCCTTCCTTTCAGATTAATAAAAACATTGGTTACAGGGAGATCAATAATACCTGCGTGACAATGGTCTCACCTGACTATTGGAGACCAACAGTGTCCGTTCCTCCTGAGAAAGAGGACGCATCTGCTTCCACCCACCAATAGGCTGCTGCCACACACGTGGAGAAGGCTGTTGCCCACGGCATCAGTTAAAATGATTTCCACACTTCTAATGACGAGCTCAAGCTGTAGAATTTCTATGTCATGCTAATTTTTTAAAAGGAGCAAAATTATTTGAATCCTAACAAAGTACCTAACACAAGAGCAAAATAAACCACAGAGAGCAATGAATGGGTTGATAAGTGGGTGAGAGTCTGCCACAGACTAGACAATGTACATATCCTTTTAAATAACGGCTGAAATTTTGAAGACTGAAAAACATAATGTGCCAAATTTAATTTGCCATTATAGATGCAGACAATTTTTCAGTGGTCAGTCTTGATTCTGAACTATTTTTTAACTGACCTCTTGGACAAGACCACCATGCTCAGTTTCCTTGAAAACACCCATAGTTTGACCCCATCACATGAGTCCTAAAAACAAAGGAAAAGTACTAATTTTGTCCACACAGATTTGAGCAACACATTTTTCCCAGGAATAATAATACCAGGCCATTTCTGCCATACAGTGCAATTTGAATTTATATATTCTTGCTTGTAAAATGGAAGTAGGATGCAAAACATAAACATAAGCAGCCTCAGGATCCAGAAGGACAAAGGTGGAAGGAGATACCTCTTACAGTCAGTGCAAATGACAGAGGCAGACAAGGGACCACCAAGAGGACGTATTTTGGCAACAGAACTCAGTTGCAATTCTGACTTTGCTATGCAGTGCTCTGAGACACTGGGAGAATTAGTTAGCATATCTAAGCTTAACTGAGGATTATACCTACACTTTACAGAGCTGCTGGGAAGATCAAATAAGATAAGGTATATAAAGCACCTACACACTGGCTATTATAGAGCTGTTGTTACTGTTTCAAATTTAAGAGGGAAAAAGAATTAGCCAGACTCCATAATGCCAAGTAAGACTGAAACTTGAGGAAGGGATCCCAGCAAGGTAGCCAACCACAATTTCTGGTTCTTCCAAGTTCCCAGGTCCAATTTAGCAAATACTGCTGGTAAAATTTCATCCTTCTTGATAAGACTGAATTAAATTGTACAAAATGAGTAGACTGAAAAGGCTTAATTATGTTTGCTTTTTAAGATACTTTGGATTCTTTCCTGAAGGACTAGCGAGCTCTAGTTTCTTTTTCTTTTTTTCCAACCATGAAGAACTGTTGTTGGTAACTATGTACTCCTCCCTCCCCACAAAGAGAACATTTGCACAAAATGTGCAACAAGGCACTACGCAAAAAACAGGAGTCTACTGCTTAAAAGTAGAGATTTAGGCTGAAAATTGTTGAATGGCCTCTGATAATCTTTTAAGTATTTTCAATAAAGATGGTTTAGGTGCTACCACCCCAGAAGACTGGAGATCCACTTGAAGAGTTTAGAGATCTTCTAGACTCAGGACACAGAAAGAGGACCAAAGGACAGTGACATGCCTTTCTTTGCTTTTTGTTCAAATATAGTTTATTTTTGTGTCCCCGTTTACACCTAAGTCACAATGTTTTCCCAGATTTAAAAAAAAAAAAACAATGAAAAGATAAAAGAACTGACTGTTTGGGTTGGGAGGGTGGGGAGAATAGGCAGAAACTTTCCCTTTCTCACTTTTGTGGCAAAAATGCAATCCAGACACTCTTAAGAAGAAAATGATTAAAACCTGCTAGTTCATATTCACCTCCTTTAAAAAGAAAATACTATCAACTTTCAGTATAACTCAAACGCAGGATAAAGAAGTCGGGAGAACAACAACTGGGAAAATCCACGTTTTTTAGTGGTACAGCCACAGGCACTGTTTGCTAATGCCACTACAGGCATTTCTTACGCTTCGCTGCCAGGGCCACCTGCCTCGTTCTGGTCCCCAAACCCCAGGTCATTGTGATGGACAAGGAAAGCCACTGCAATACAAAAATTAAAGTTGTTACCTCTCAAGTTTTCCCTTCATCCTAGAGAACAGACTTGGTGAAGAATTCCTTTTCACAATAGATTAGAGATACCAAGTGCAACAAAACTTGTAATCTTGTAAAACCTGTTCTTCTAAAAAAAAAAGCCACTCTTTCATCTCTGATGAACAGTATAGTCAAGTCAAAACCATGACTTTGAATCCCTAAAAAGCACTTTAAAGGGTCATAGGCTTATAATTCCCACACTGGAACGTAAAAATACAATAAAAACATAATTTAGGAGTATCAGCAATAATGAACGAAAACATTAAGCCTCCCATCTTTTCCCACACACTCTGTAATAACCCTGTCGATTTTTTTTTAACTGCCACTGATCTGGTCTCCCCTCCAGACCAGCATTTTTATTGCTATTACATCACAGTTTCATTAAGGATCAGCTACAACCATCTGTGTGAGATCCTTGCAACAAAGGGCAACACTACAGTCCTAACCTCCTGGGTAATGCAGTCTACTTATGTTTACTGACATTTATAGATCATGAAGCTCCTTGTGAAGAAGGCACAATAGAGCATTATCTTTTCCTACCTTAAACGGCAATGCAAGAGTCTTGATCGGCCAAACAGAATGAACAGCCAATGAACCAGGCAAGTGAGGAAATGGTTGTAAATTAACTAAGCATCAGGTCATAGGGTGAACTTCTTACATACATATTCCTGTACTAAATCTTTAGTTCTAGAGACCTAGGAATGTACATATATTATAAGCAGAATCTGTGCCTCCCACCCCCCTTCCCCAAGTAATTCATAAGCAGATGAGTTTGGGAAGCACAGAAATAAGGGAACTCCTGAAGGAACCATTGGCTCCCTACCATCTGCAAATGGGTTCCTTGTCTAAAGCACCTCATTACCACTGTACTTGCTAATCTTATGGTGTTAGATGCACAGTGATACCAGCTTGTTGATATTCCAGATAGGGTATAAAAATCACGGTTTTTGTTCACAGCAAGTTAGCTGTATAGCTAGTACATAGTAACATAACTAACCAAGGATGCCATAAACCAGTTCAACTGAAAATCTTAACAGAAGACATCTTAATGATTGATTACAGCAAGCTCCTACTTGAATTTCTGTAATAAATGTATATTAGTATTTGTGAATCCCATTAGGCAAAGAGATACATAGCATATTGAGTAGGAGTGGCCTGACTTGGAATTTAAAAGTTTGGATTTCAAGCTCAGTTTTCCTACAAAGAAGCAAATGAACAAACTTCTCTGAGACTCATTTATAAAAAGGGGTAATAATTTCATAATGTTACCATTACAAATAAATGAGAATAGGGGTATCATTAATTTTTTTAAATGAACATATTTGAAAACTACCAAACACTAGACACTATTCTAACCTATCCTCTTTTTACCAATCAAAAGTTTATATCAAGTTGAATTATTCTTTGTTTACGGTTTCTCCTTCCCAGGTCTTCCCAAGATTTCTAACCTAAAATGTAGCCACTGTCTAACTTCAATGATTAGATTCATTAGTTTCAAACTCCTAAAAGCCACCTGATTGAAAAGGATCATTTTCAATCCTCAAAATAGTTTTACGAGTTAGGCTCTTCATTATCCCCTATTTCACACATGAGGAAGTTCAGACAGGTTAAGTAACTTGCCCAAGATCACACAGCTCATAAACGAAAGCAATAATCTAGCATTCTTAACCTACTATGATAAGTTAAATATCTCCAGAATGAAACACTCAGAATAAATTTTCATCCTTACCTCCCAACTTCTGCTAATTCAGGATCCTGGCTGGAAAACAGATTTTATGCTTCCAGTCAGGCACACACATTACATGGAATTGGCTCTTTAAACCATTTATCTACCCCATCTGGTTGGTCAAGGATATCCTGGTACCTCTTGCCAATGTACATTTATTGTTTTCAATTCCATGTAAGCCCAAATTTCAAGCTTATAATGCCTTCTGCCTGTGTTATCTACCCTTTGTCATTAATAATTATAATTTGTATTTACAATAAATACAGTCACCATTTTGGCTGGACCTAGTACTCCACTAACTTCATCCAGTAATGACCTAAGCAAGCACAATTATTCCGCCTCCTTTTGCATTTTTACAGTGCTTTACAAGACAATAATTTGAAAAGGTGGTTTTTATGAGTCTGACATTATCGAGCCCAATAACAGAATTTGAATGATGGGTTCATTTTAGGTTAGAATCTTGAGACGAGCTGAGGAGAGCTGGGAAGGAGAAATTATAAATAAGAAATAATTCAACTTGACGTAAATTTTTGATTGCCTAAAATATTTTTTTAATTTAAATATATTGAGATAACAGGTAATAGTGGTTAACGTTATACAAATTTCAGGGGTACATTATAATTTGGCATCTGTGTTCTCTTGTGAGAACTCTCCCCCCAAGTCCAGTTTCCTTTCGTTACCATATATCTGACCCCTATTCACAACTTGTCCCCCCCTCAATTCCCATCCCCTCTGGTAACCACCGTTCCATTGTCTGTATCTAATATTTTGCTTTTGTTTGTTTTGATGGTTTGTTATTTTTGTTTTATACTCCCCATATTGAGTGAAATGATATGGTTTTTAGCCTTTTCCATTTGACTTATTTTACTTAGCATAAATACTCTTAAGATCCATTTATGTCAATGCAAATGGCAATGAATCTTCATATTTTAATGAAATGATACTTTTCTCAAGAGTTTCAGAGCAAGGCTATAAAAAGTAAGCATTTTCAAAGTAATTATTTAGCTTGTCGACACTTTGCAACAATATACATGACAAGTAAAATACACTGTTTTTCAAATCAGTCATGTTGCTCTTTTAAAAAATGAACTCACCTTGAAGCATAAGGATGTATTCACTAATTAAATGGCACAGATCTGCCAAGAGACAAGAGTGTTTGTTGTGTTATTCCTTGACAAAGACACTTGAGAATTGTCACATCTTCTGCAATATCACCTACACTAATTAAGAGTTTCTCCTGCTCTAAACAGAGTCAATTCAGGTGAAGAACAATTAAAAAAAAAAAAAAAAAAGCCCAGTAATGGCCCTACTAGAGAAACAGATCACATCACATATGTTTCACGACATGGAAACTTTTCCCACAAAGAAGCCCATTATCCCCTTTCCATTAACTATGCTTCTTCCAAAGACAAAATTATATTACTGAACATTCCCACCTTTGTTCAAGACCAAAGGGAAGAAGAAATGACTAAACATTCCACTTTCTAATCCTCTTAGATCTTGTCAAAACAAGGAAGAGGAAATTTTTTTAAAATGTGCCAGAGACTATTAAAATGAAAAATTAATACTGCTCAACTAGAATTCTGTACTGGCTTTAAGTGCTAAGTTTTTCAACTTTTTCCCACCCATCCACACGTTCGGAGAACTTTAAAATCTGTCTCCCCACCGTAGCATAAGATTGTCCCCTCTTCCCAATTTGAGAATCACTGTAGCCACACCAGCTACATGTTTCCCCATGTTAATTTCTGCAGCTTATGTCATAGAAGTTACAGGATTTTCTGAATTCCAAATATCACTTTTTTAGAATACTCAATATTTCACCCCTAAAAATTATTGCATTCAAATAATACATAAACTACTAAAAGCTAAAGTACTATATGTTTCTAGTAGGTTACGGAAATGATTGGCTTCTAGGCAAACAGACTTGTACCTATGGCACACAGATCATCCTCATACCAATTACTATAAACACAGAACATCTTTCTTCGCCCACTCAGTCCAGTGTAGAATTCTTACAAGACATGTAGTGACACGGGAGGGAATCTAACTAAGATCTGGGATCAAATCCTGAGATTCTGAGCAAGTCACTGACCCCTTCTGGTTCTTCAGTTCCAAGAGTTTTCTAGAAATGGTTAAATACAGTGTTTCTAAATTCTAAAATCTTACTCAGCATCCTACCTATCTCCAGAAACAGTTCATTGCACTAACCTTCAAGTACCTTAACATGGCCAAACATCTATCACCAATCATTTGATCTTTCTTAAGTGCTAGACGCAGTCACCAGTCTCTAAGGCAATCTGACTTAAAAATATAGAAGGAAAAAAAAAACAAACCAAAGGTAAAATGAGTGGAACGAAAGATTACATAAGAACGTGACTGTGATCTGAGTTCAATGATACTAGGAATATGCGTTCTTCAAAGTACAAAGACAACTTTATGAATGAAAGGATTTCAAAAGATAAAAGCACACATGAGAAAACAACAGTTGAGCAATAATATAATGTGCCTCCTTTACTTCTTAGGAGTATTCAAGAACTGTGTTAGCAGAGAATGAAACTCTCTCATTGTCCTTTCCAAATCCTATGTCCCTAGTAAATTCCCCTGCCATTCTGAATCTCACTTGCTTGTCTAGTTCTAATTCCAGATAAACAACCTCCTAATTAGCCTGCTAAGAACATTCTCTCTTCTGGACTTCTAGGAGATAAAGCATCACTTACTTAAAATTATACTGTCATATTTCTGGTTATAAAAATCATAAAATACTAGAGCTAGAAAAGTCCTTAAGAAGCATCTACCCAACTCTTCATTTTATAAGCAAACTAGAACCTAAAGAAATTAAGCAAGAGAAGGTCAGATCCCTTATCTAACCAGTCTGCTAATCAAGGCAAAGATCCTGGCTGGCTACAGTACTCATGGACTGAGAGGTTTAAAACAAAGTCCTTTAATTTATCCACTCAAATACGACTTGAGCATCTACCATATACCATTCCAAACACTGAGATTTGTGTGCTTCCTTCTAATGTAAGATTAGCTAATTCACAGTTTTATTTTAGAAATCCACTACTCACAAATTTGCATAGTAGCCTTCCTTGAACAGCCTATAAGAATTATATAAATAACTTCCAAAGAGTGGACATTCTCTCAAAGAAACAGCCAAGATCCAATTCAGGGAATTGTTTTTTTAAAGGGGTTGAGGAGGGGAGGGGTAAGCAAGAAAGGCAGAAAAAGAAATGCTACATACCCTGAAGAGAGGGGAAATCTAGCCACTCATGTGCTGATATTCAAAGTTGTCACCTTAGAAAAGAATTGATAGTTCAACTGAAAGAAGAAAAGAGACTTTCACCTTTAGTTACGCTCTAAGTTATTAATGCTGCCAATATGCCTTTATGAGTCTACTATTTTAAGAGTCATGCTGAATGCATCAATTGTATTAATGATTTTGGATCCTCAAAATAGAAATTACTTGGTAAGTTTGGGTCTTATTTGATGTTATCCAGAGTGAGGAACTGTAACAGTAGCTTCCAAATTTGACTGTACTTTACTATAAGGTGGGGAAACTTTTTGAAAAGTCCAGTGCCCAGGCCACACTCCAAGTCAATTACATCAGAATCTTTGGGGGTTAGACTCCAGCCTGAGTAGTTTGTAAATATGTCCAGATGTTTTCAATGTACAGTCAAGAAAAAAAAAAAACTCAACCAGATGATCTCTAGTTCTAAAATTCTCATCTAAGTCAACTCATGTCCACTGAACAAAGCCATTTTAATGCTAATAAAGGCTATCAGTGTAATTGGTAAAGACAGATAATTGAAAGGATATAGTAATTCACCATTGTAAAAGTATGAAGATTCAGAGTGGCACAGAGCAAGCATCGAAATATTCACTAACCAACCAGATATGACAACAAAATCTAAAATTGGAAAGCTAAAAGAAAGGCAATTTGAGCCAAGAACACATTTAAGCTACAAAACACTTATAAAAAATGAATCATAAATACGAGTCCATATGGTAATTTCTCAGTTTCCCTTTCTCTTATTAATAAATCCCATGCTATAACACAAAACTGTACCTGTGTGTGTGTGTGTGTGTGTGTGTGTGTGTGTGTCCTAGCTCCATTCAGTAAGAGGGCCCAGAAGAGATAATAACCCCAAAGCAACAGGCACACACAACAACCCAGATCTTGGTTTCTAATATCATTTTCCAATAAAAGAAACCAGGGATGCTTAGAGAAATGGCTAATTCCAGAAGTGGGGTGGAAAAAACACAAGATAAGCCTGAAACTTTCAGTAAAATTTGACCAAATAAATAAATGAGGGAGAACAGGTAATCTTCCTTAGAGAAGAATTCCAAACAATTTACATAGAAGATGAGGCTTCAATCGCCCCCATCATCCCTTGAGTGTGAACTGGATTTAAAGCTGTGCTTCCGAAGAACGGAGTGTGGAAGGGGAGGGTGGGGGGAATTACCTTCACAGCAGAGAAACCCGACAAACACAGTACCGGCCACGGCCACGTGATCTGAGTCACCATCGTGACAAACCACACTGACGATATGTATCCTTGATACCAGCTGACGTAAACAGCACTCTCTGGGCTTCCTCCCAGAAACCCACATCCACAGTCCCGTAATGAGTGGAGCATAAAACCCTAGTTGAGGAACGTTCCACAAAATAACTAATCATTAGTCCACAAAACTATCGAAGTCCTAAGTAACATGGAAAGACTGAGAAACACAAGAGGCCGTGGAGACACGATGGCAATGCAGTCTGATGGCTGGACGGCACTCTGGGACAGACAGATGTACTTGTGGAAAAGTCAGTAGAGTATGAATAGACTCAGGAGTTTACCTAGCCGTACTGTAGCGGTGCTGCTTCCTTTGCTTTTACAAATGAAATCACAGCAATGTCAACTGCAGGAGAAAACCTGTGAGAGACAGACAAGGACTCTCAACTATCCTTGCAACTCTTGTACTCTAAAGCTCCTCTGAAATAAAAATTTTAATTTTGAAAAACACTATATGCACGTGGATAGATCAATCGGAAGCAAACATCACAGCTAACAAATATAACAATGCCCAAAACTCCACAGGTTCAGGCCAGGGGCCCACTGCCCCTGGATCTCTGAATTTGGATTCAAGCTTCGGAATGACTTACAGACTAGAGACAAGGAACTTTCATCATTTCCAAGGACTGAAAACGTAAACCACCTTTTCCTCCTAACCACATCCGTGGTCAAGACCTTACTCATTCTTGTCTTCAACATGGCCTTTCCACTGCACCGCGGAGCACCTACTCCAAGGCTTTCATCCATTTAAAGTAGCAATTTGTCCGCCTACCATCAATCTTTCCCTACCCTATCAATTTCACACAACGGTTATTTTTCTGAAACGAAAAACTTAAAAACCTTTGATGACACCATACTTTAAACAGAGACAGAGACACACACCCCACAAAGTAACAACTGATACTGGCCTTTACCGACCTCTTACCATCCCTTACCTAAGCACCCTATTCGCTAATCAGAATAATTTGTTTCCAAAAGCCCACAACACTTTTGCTTTTTGTTTCTTTGTTTTTAATATTTTTCATCCTGTGTCAGACTGTGAGCTCCTAAGACTGAGAACAGCAGGTCTTATTCTCAGAGTCATTCTCCACAGACTAGCCACAGGACTTCATGCAAAACAGATGCTTAAGTTCCAACATAGTCAATTTGAAAATTTTTTTAAGAGCCCTCCTTAAAAATCAGTTAACAAGCACTGCTCAAAATTGATCATTTAACTGCATTTAAGTCATATTTTCAATGTCCTACCAATTCAGATGACCAGTGACACACTGAACTAGACGTCGGAGATAAGTCATTATCTCTGACTGCAGCTGTGAGCAACAGGGAGCCCACACAGGGGTGGGGCTGGGGTGGGGGGAGCCTTTGCACGGGATGGTAGAACTGAAAGTACATTTAAAAAGTGCTGTCTGAAGTCCTAGCCAGTGCAGCTCAATTGGATGGGCATTGTCCCGCAAAAGCAAAAGGTCAACGGGTCTGTTCCTGGTCGGGTCACATGCCTGGGTTGCAGGTTTGAGGCGTGCATATGAGAGGCGACCGATCGATGTTTCTCTCTCACATTGATGTTTCCCCCCCTCTCTTTCTCCCTCCCTTCTCCTCTCTCTAAAAACAAACAAATAAAGTCTTCGACAAAGAAAAAAGTGCAATCTGCATGTTGCATATTCGTGTGGCTCTGCTGTGGTCTGCCTTTGCACCCAGTAAGTACGTCTCCATCGTAAAGCACACCATGACCCAAAGTACAAGGAACAGGAAAGCACAGTGGACACCTGTGGTTTATCCAAGAGTCCAGGGCAAAATCAGGAGCAAAATTTCTATAGTCAAGCCCCAAGTTCTGCTTGCTACTCAGATTTCGTTACTGGATCGCATCCTGTATTTCTTGCTTAGTGGATCAGCAGCAACCTACACACACCTGGCACAGGAGGACAGCAGCACCAAAAGACAAAGGGAAAGTAGAGTCGTCAACTGAACAGGAGCCTGAGTTACCCGAAACCTGAGCTTCTGGGTCAACATCTGATTCCAAAACAATCCATATCCGGTCAGATCCTCATCGTGCGTGGATTCCATGTCTGTGAATTCGCTTACTTGCTAAAATGTGTTTGTAACCCCAAAGTTCAATACTCAAGGCACTTGCAAGGTCATTCAGGGACATGCACAGAAGGGTGAAAAATGTGAGTCATCCTACAGGGAAGGTCCCACCAAGGGGGAGCGAGGGCACTGCTCTGCCTTCTTGTTTCAGCTCTCCTACTGTCAACCAATCCCTTTTGAGGTGTATTCTGTGTCACATTTTTCAAATTTTTATATTTTTTCTTGGTGATTTCATGTTTACACTGGCCCCCAGGCACAATGCTGAGGCACTGGCTAATGTTCCTACACACAGGAGAGCTACGCTGTGCCCCTGGGGGGAATAGTGTTAATGCCACAACATTTTATAAAGTTTTAAAATTATGTTCTAAGTCACATCTGTTTGTAATAACCTATCTCCTATGAACTTGAGATTATTAGTCTAAAATAGACAAGGAGCAAACCTAACCAATCCAAAATAACTTTATAAAGTGCTTACACAAAATTGAACAATATAATACTTAAAAGCAATTTTTGAGTACTCCTACTACCAATACATATAGAAAGTATCTATTTAGGAAAATAAAACTCAGGATAATTCTCTAGTTCTTTTTCATCACTTACATAAAAGTCTGTTGTTTTATTTATTTTTTTTAAAAAAGGAGGTATGAATAAAGAATAGGAGGATGAAGAAGAAAAACTAAAACAGGAATTTTAACTAAATTTTCTATTTTTAAAGTGTCCACAGTACAGTTTAAGAGCTAACTTTACTTCTTATTCAGTGGATTGATATCTCAGGCATGATGCAGATTTGAAAATTAAGGTCTCCAAAAATGCTATGGTAAATAAATCGGTTCAATACAAGTTCAATTTGGATCCAAAAAATAAGTCGACCATAACACCATCTTTTCAAGAAACATAGCAACAAACATTGTGTAAAATGTCAACCTTTCACAAAGTAGACTACAGAGAGAATTTGCACAATAACATAAAACTATCTGTTCTTCAGAATCAGGCTGACTTTCCTTCCTCCTGGACTGGTTCTTGAAAGTCCCATGAGACTGCAACCAGCACACAGAAAGGTGTCCGTTCTACCAATGAGAAAACAACACGAAACCCTGATTCCCCCCAGCACCCAGTGCCTGGGTGCAAACAAGCCTAAGGGTGCTTCACGAGAAGGCCATGAAAAGAGTCGCAGTGAAATTCCATTTTCAAAGGAAAGAGTAGGCATTCAACAGACAGTCGTTAACTATGAACCGCCATGTGCGTTACAGATGATTCGAAGTATGTAGAGGCAAAAGTGGAAGTAAAACAGGAACAATAACCGGAAACATTACATGCAACCTCCAAAATTAGTAAATCATCTGATTCTTTGATTTTTCTCTTTATGAAGAGTTCACAACACTTCCTAATTCAAAATAAAAACTTTCCTGAAAATAAATACAGGTTCCGGCAGAAGTAAGGTCTGCTTGCCTGTGGTTGTTGGTAGGGTAGTAACAGGGGTGTAATAATTTATAGTTGTAATTTGAACATTTCACCTAAAATGCCATACGGTGTGCTTGAGTGTGATATTGTGGTGTTACAGAATTACACGCTTATGATTTGGTAATAAAAGACTTTGTAATAAAGAGCAGGGGCACTATTTGTGCCACATCCTGAATAAGGCACCAGCATTGACAACTTCCAGCATCTACTCTTCTTGAACCTCACCTAACCACCTACTTTAAAGATAAAGAATAGCCCTAGGATTCAATAAAATCTACCTTTATAAATACCGTTAAATGTCAGTGTGATGGAAAAGCTGTTTTTCAACATGAAATAAGTGATTCTCTAAATTCTCCAGTTCAGCCAGCAATATAACAATTTCTGATATGAAACATCTTGCACTGTTTCGTTTTACACTTTCTACTGTGGCTACTAGAAAACTTAAAATTACACGTGCGGCGTGCACTGGATTTCCATCACACAGCCACCGGTCAGCCTACAGCCTGTACTTTGACAATTGTAAACACGAGGCACATACTGAGTCCCCAGCAACACTTTCTGAATAGTATTGTGATAGGGGAATAAAAAATAAGACAGCAAGTTGTTTAATAAGTAAAACCATCAGTGAAATTTGATCAAAAGTATTTGAGAGATTATAGCTTTGCTTTCTCTACAAACCTTAAACGAACCAAGATGTGAAAAGCAGTCTCTTGTGATAACAATGTTGCTACTTATAATCTTCTGATAACTGTTTAACTTGAAAAGATAATGAAGACATCCTGGAGCCTGGCCTGGTAAGAGGTGCCTGAGTAACATGTAACACAGTTCAATTGTACTAGGTGAAGAGTTGTACTTGGAGAGATTGAATGACTAAGAGATACCTAAAATACTTTTTAATTAATAAAACGAACTGAGACTATTGGAAAGAATAGGAGAACAAAGTAAAGATAGCTTATGACTGAGCTTTAGCCAAATCAAAATTAAATCAAGTATTTGAGTTCCTATACTCAATGACATGAAAAGGGAAAAAAAGAAAAGAAAAGAAACGGAAGGGTTACACAGAAATACAACAGGAGAACACTCTAAGCATCCATTACTAAGGAACTAGATTAACTGTGGTACAATGGAATGCTCATATACCTAAAATAAGCAAACTGAATATACATCAACATGAAGAGACCTCAAAAAAACATGGCTGAGAAAAAGGCAAGTTGCAGAACGACATAGGAAGCATCACAGTATTTAGAGGAACTTTAGAAACACAACACTGTGGTTTACGAAGACACACACAGAATAAAGAATAGAAGAGATTGCAGGGGCATCCACCAAATTCTCAGCAGTGGTTGGTTCACTGACAAAACACATGGCAACTTCACTCTGCTCTCACCCCCCCTCCCACATGCACACACACAACCCAGTGCCATGTTCTTGACTATTACTGGAGCCTATATTTATAGAACCTAAGGTCTCCATGGCAACAAGTCTGTCAAAAAGAGGCATGTGTTCAGAGTCAGAGAAAACACTTTCCCAGAGAAGCACTCTGCCCATCTTTAAAAAATAAAAGCCAGAAACACCTATTCCATACCCCTCACTCCCCATCAAATATCATCTTTAAAGTAACCATGTAACATTTGAAAAAGCTCTTATCTAGAGCATTATATCAATATCCCTGCAGATGTGAAAAATTTATAAAATTTAATCCAAGGTCTCAGTCAAGATAAACTATTGTATCATATGGTTTTTACAAACCCTCCTTTTATTAATCTCTTAGTATGATGGGCCGAGTGGAATATTTTGTGCTGGGAAAATGTATTCTCTATGAGTATGCTGTGAGATGGAGAAAAGAGGCATTCCAAACCATCTTTATGTGTGTCTCACTTTTAAGGATTTCTGTTTACTCTGAGAGTCCTCACCTCATCTTTGAGACTCAAACAAGGGACGATTAAGACCTGAACCAAGAGTAGCACAAATATATTTTTTAATCAATAAAATTAAAAGAAATGGGTAGTAATTGTAGAAAGAACAAGTTTCTTAATCTTTGAAAAAGCACTCAAGGAAGATTATTTTCAATGTTTGAAAATAAACAGGTATGTATTTTAACAATATAAGCCCATCATACAAATTACATTCCTTCCTCTTGATAATCTGGATCCGATCTAACAACAGTGCTTCAGAGTCCAAGTTCTAGAACCAAAGTCCCTCAATTCCAATACCAGCTCCAGCGCTTACTATCCATGTCATCTCTGACAAGTCAAGTCACTGCACTTCCAAAGCCTCTTTTCAAAAATGGAGTAATATGTCCTTACATAATGTAGCTGAAATGTTTTACACAAAAAGTCTTCAATGTCCTGGCTGGTGTGGCACAGTGGATTGAGCACTGGCCTGCGGACTGAAAGGTCGCCAGTTCGATTCCCAGTCAGGGCACGTGCCCGGGTTGTGGCTCAGGTCCCCAGTTGGGGACATGCAAGAAGCAACCAGTCTATGCTCCTCTTGCACATCAGGTGTTGCTCTCCTTCTCTTTCTCTCTCCCTCATTTCCCTCTCTCTGAAAATAACTATGTAAAATCTCTTTTTTAAGTGTTCAATAAATGTTTGATATTAGTTGTTAGTGCTTATAAGCTAGAAGACTTTTTAAAAATTAACCATTGCTTTCTAGAACTTAAACACTGAAACACAAAAGGGGCTCTTTTTAGAACTCTGTGTTTTAAGTGATCTTTTTTATTTAGTAGCAATAAACCTGCTTGGTTTACCCTTTCGTGTCTAAATGCATTATCTCCTATGTTTGTTTAAAAAAATTTTAAAGATATAAGAACTATGAAGTATTCTGGCAAAGCAACCCTTCCTCCACAGCAGCTGTTGTGTGAAACTGACTCATGAAAAGCAGACACAGACATGAAATACTGGATCATCTGCTCCCATCCACTTGCCAATGCACCAGTAGAATTTCTCCATCCTGTAATTTATTTTCAAATGCTACAAATAAATTGCTTATTGGTTTTATCAGAAATCAATCTGGAGTTACTATATATGAGAAAAATATTCCTCATTTTGTCAAAGCTATAAATCCATTAACCTCTGATAACAAAAAGGAAAAATAAAACAAGGTATTACCATGACTTTTAATGTTCTGAGTGGCATTACATACCTCTTTTTTTACTTTCAAAGTCAAAAAAGAAAAATAAACATCCAAATTAAGTCTTTTCCCAATTGTTCTAGGTAACATTCTTTACTCTTAAGTAAGAATAAAGTTGCTATTCCTACCATCTTAGATGTACACGACATGGAGAGTCATTTGGTCCTACACACTACAAAGGTACTGTGGATTTTTTGTCTTCCCTTCTGCACATACGCCCCAAACAACACGGATACACTGAGATGAGCACTTACATTACAGAGGCTTTCCCCTGTTTGTTCAGTCTGTCTCCACTTAATAGTAAGCATTTCTTGCAGCTATAGAGGTAAAACTGGCTGAAATTTCCTTCAATACCAGCCAGTAAACATATGAAAATATGTTCAACCCTCCTCAGATTCAAAGAAACATTATCTAAACACAATTTTCCACTTCCCAGATTGTCAAAATTGTGAAAGTTTAATGAAAACCTATCACTGGCATGGATTTTTAGGCACTGGTTGTGGAAACAAACTGGTACAGGTTTTTCAATGAGCCATTTGGCACTCTCTGTCAAAGTGTCAAATACACACACGCGTGCACACACATGTGCACTGCTGGTAATTTCACCACCAGCCATCTAATCCACATATCTACTCGCAAAAAGCATCCCAAACCACACACACACACACACACACACACACACACACGTGTTTAATGACATGCATCACAGCACTATCTGTGAGAAGACACGGAGTCCAAAACCACTGTGGAGGGGCACCTGCAGGGAGGGGCACATCCACCCTGAGGGGCCGACGGAGATGAATGATGGTGCACCAGGGAACTGCATCCCATGAACAGAACGGGCTGGCCTCCGGATCATCTCGCAGAAATATTTTCTTAAAAAGGCAAGAACTGCATGTATAAAATGACTTCACTTGCTTAAGTTAATTTTTAAAAAATCTAAATTTACACTGGCAGGATAAAACTTCTTTTCCAGGTACACAAAATTTCATTAGATTGAGTACTAGAGTGTTCATATTCTTTAATACAATTGGCATTATCGATGTTAAGTTCTCTCCTCCCAACACCCGTCTGCCAAGCAACATGCTGGTCGTCTTCTTGATTTCGTTTCCCACCTCTGCGTGCACTACGGAGTCACCTCCAAAACCCCTTCCGCACACCAGTCCTCCCCATAATTAGGAGAGTCTCCTGTGACACCCACCTTCAGGGGTCTTCCATTCTCCATGTTTTCAGCCCACAGAAAAGCCTGAATTCCCCGATATTTTTAACACTTAAAGCAGTCGCTGCACAACTGAACATTTGGCATCACAAAAGCAACATCCTCAAAAATATTTTACAAAAGAGTAATGTTACCGGAACGTAATAGCTAGCTTCCAAAAACAACTGCTTTAAAAAAGAAAGGTAAACTGAGGTTTATGCGCTGTTTACCTGCTAAATTTTCAGGAAGGGGTTGTGCTTTGTAAATATAATATCCGGATAAATATCTAATCACTATTTGTATACCTGGAGCTAATATAATATGGTATGTCAACTGTAACTGAGAAACAATTTTTAAAAAGTTAAAATAAATAAATATCCGTCATTTCCACAATTTCTCGTATATGTAAATATAAAAAACATGTGGCTACACTAAAATATTCTAAATTATACTAAAACTATCTCTACCTCACATGAGAAAACATATATCCTTAGAACAGAAAGCCCTGAAAACACTGAGGCTCACTGAACACCACAATGAATCACTCTGCGAAATGTGACTGAATCAGCTTTCAAATCTTTAATCACAACGTGCAGTCCTAGTAAAGATCACTTAGTCACCCATAGCAGTGATGAAAGAAGAGACCACTTGGCATGCTATGAGACCCAACATTCCTAAAAAGATACTCATAGTGGTGAAATATTCCACTGACATTCTTCGAGCATGGGCCTCCTTTTCCCTCCCAGAAAATCCCTCTCAGCACGCAATTCCTGTTTACTGGACCTCACTCTTCCTGTTTAATGACCCCACCCCTGGGGTGATGAAACCAAAGACCTGAAGGAATCTATTCTTAGCGCTGACATTTTCTTCGGCATTTTCTATTGAATCAACAGGATGCAAAGTTGTTTGTGCCTTGACCAAAACCTACCTGTTTTGTCCGCTGTCCACTTGCTAATATTAAACAAAGGAAAATCTTTTGCAAATCTCAGTTAACAAAAAATTACTTTAGAATAATTTGGAGCTTAATATCCCTCCAAGAACTGTATTTCAGGATTTAAAATGACCAAAACAGCCTTTAAGGAAAAAATTAGAAGTGGTCTGTATATTTTGAGTATAGGTGATAGTACAGGAGAAACTGCTCAAAATGCCTTAGCGTCTCCTGTTGGGATTCTATGCCCTTCTCAAAGCCCTAAGTATAACTGAAACATGAAATGAGACCGAAGAAACATGAAATGAGAAGAGGCTGCTAGGAAGCCAGCAGTCCTTTTGATGGAAACCATCATGGAGCCCGTCACCATCCCGGCCACCCCTCTCCATACCACCCCATGGCTGTGCTTGCCTGGCACTAGTGTGTGAATTCTTTGCATGTGACTAGTGCCCTCCCTGGGCTGTGAATTCCCAGCACTGTGTCTCACTCACCTGTGCATCCCAATGCACTCAGCAGCACAGTGCCACACCCACACAGTCAATGTGTTCAAAAGTAGGTGGCACGTGACACAGTGCCTCCAACGTGCAGGTGTGCACCTCCTAGGCCTTTACACTGCATGGCTTATGCTGTATTCCCTTGTTCCCTCAAAATGTTACTTGGCCAGATGCGCCAAATTGCCTGAGACTCTATTTCATAAAAACTGACTTCTTCTGTCCCATTTCAATTCATCACTGTCTGGATATCCCCTTCAGGTGGTAGTTATCAGGGGTGTCCTTGCAGTGGGGAGCTCACTCTAATCTAGGACTACATGCTTGTAATCCAAAATTCTCTTGTCTTCCTCATTTAAAAAGACAATAACGTTAGGGAGGGGGAGAATTCTCCCAACACTATTTCTTCATATGAGTTTTTCTACTTCTCAAATATTAACTAACTCACCACAAGAAGGATCACTTTTATTGGAGTATTGAAGTCTACTTATTTGGACACAGTGAAATTTTGACAAGATTTGCCCTATATCCTAAAGTGTAAAATCGCTCTTACTTCTACCCATACCTGCCGAAATTTCAAAAGCTGAAAGAGATAAAATTTTATTCAGTGTGGCAGTGAAAACTATGATCGAACTATTTGTGTCAGAGTCTGGGTAACACAGAGACACAAAAATATGAATGCTATTCTTTTCGACTTTTTATCAAAAATCAGGAATACTCAATATCAATGCTTTCAGATGGTTTGTGTATGTAGACCCATTCTGTGCGTGCATGTGTGTGTGTGTGTGTGTGTGTGTGTCTCCAGCTACCCCAGGTCACAGGTCCTTCCAGTAGAATCAGAGTCGGACGAAGCAGACACCAATGTAAAAGCTCCATGGAGATAGATACCTCTTAGCCCAAGCCCTCCCCCAGGAAAGCTTGTGGATGAGGTCTCAGGCCACGTGATGTGGTAAAATTAAACCGTGTTCATTAAGGTTTCACTAATTAGTAATTCAGTCTGCAAAAGTCGATTACACCATGAAAATGTTAAGCAAATTAATAATGCAATTAAATCTGTATGTGGGCACATTTACCCTAAGAATTTTAAAACCCTAACACACTATTTGAATGCTAATTACAAATGAAAAACTTGTTAATTTACTAAATCAATTCCATCAGAATAAAGAAACATTTAAAGTATCACTGTTACTCTTTGTGCCTGCAGGTAGTAAGCTACATGTACTTTAAAATTCTATAATGTATGCATTTTAGAAACTTAAACTACCCTTCTCAGTAAACTTAAATCTTTGTATTATTTTCCAATTTATTTTTCACGAGCTCACTCTCATTTCCTAGAATTATTCCTCAGGTATAATTACCTAGAGGTGTGTTCTTGCTTATATTCACACTCAACAGAAATGGAAAATAATTCCAGTATTTAAAGATGCTACTATGAAAACTGGTACAAACAACACTGTTCCAATGGTGAAGCCCAACACCCACTGTGATGATATCTGGGGACGGAGCCACTGGGAGGTAATCAGAGCTAGATGAGGTCAGGTAGGTATGATTTTGGTCCAATGGAATAGGTCTCCTTAAAAATGAGGGAGGGATACCAGAGCTCTCTCCCCTCCTCTCTGCCTTTGTACGAGGAAAGTCCATGTGAGAACCCAACAAAAGGTGGTTTTCAGCAAGCCAGGACGATAGCCCTCACCAGAAACTGAATCAGTCAGAACCTTGATCTTAAACTTCTAGTCTCCAGAGCTATGGGAAAGTTAATTCCT
The DNA here is from genome assembly GCA_007922815.1 of Macrotus californicus. NCBI lineage: Eukaryota > Metazoa > Chordata > Mammalia > Chiroptera > Phyllostomidae > Macrotus > Macrotus californicus. The sequence continues at coordinate 7,897 of VMDR010005908.1, read as the reverse complement.
ATTGTTGGTGTCCAACCTGAGGCCTGCAGGCCGCATGAGGCCCAGGATGGCTGTGAATGAGGCCCAACACAAAGTTGTAAATTTACTTAAAACATTATGAGACTTTTTTGTGATTACATGTTGCAATGTATTTAGCATGTGGCCCAAGACAACTCTTCTTCTTCCAGTGTGGTGCAGAGACGCCCAAAGGTAGGACACCCCTAATCACGCCATCCAGTCTATATTATTTTGTTATGGGAGCCTCAACAGACTAACGCAGTTAAGTTTCTTAAACCCAGGAAAGTTAAGCCAAAGTAAGTTTCAAAAACACATCAAATAATATACTCAAATGGAACTCTAAGCCCACTGAACAAAGCCAAACACAGCTATTATGAACACCATTTTTCTGGTTAAAAATAACCTATGATGCACATAAGTTGAAGCATTAGGAATCAATGCCTTGAGGACAAGGACAGCCATTTCGCTGATGGGCAGGAACAGAGGTTAGGAGGGGGCAATGTCAACAGCTCCAGCTCAGCAGCGTGCTCTCCTTTTTAATGTCTACATATTTCTTGGAATTATTGCTCATAAAGAATGATAAAACTTTTTCATTTCTACTTCACAGGGTTACATTTTGTCAAAGTTCATTGTAAAGAAAATAAGACACATCAAATACCAGAAACTATTAGAGTAAAACATGTCATTATAGAAAACAATAGAGACTTCCACTTCAAGTTTATTCAACAAATATCTATTAAGCATCCCCTGCATGTCAAGCACTGTAGGAGGCACTCACGTCACTAAGAAATATTTCTAATAAAGAGATGTCAGGCGTGAATCAAAAATCACCATAGTCTGAAATCTCCAGTCCAGTGAACTCTGAACAACTTCCTTGATGACAAAGAGTCAGCCCAGACTCTACTTGTCCTAAACTGAACCTCTGGGTCACTGTCACCATGCCATCTCGCTTTACTAGAACCTGATCTTCCCAAAGTCCTCTTCTCTGAAAAATATCATCCTCATCTTCCAGAAACCTTGAAGTCATCCCTCAGTCTTCTTTCTTTCACACCCACATTTCATGTATCTTGTCTGCTCTACTTTTATAATACAGCAACATTTTAAGGGATGACCACTTTCCCCTCCCACCATCTGCTATTACATTGACCTGATTGCATTAGCCCCCCGATTGGTCTCCCCATTTCTACCCTCTCCCCTCTACCAACTGCTCTCAACCCAGCATTCAGAGTGATCACGCCATACCTCTACTCAAATCCTTACAATGGTTCCTCAACCCACTGAGAATAAATGTCAAAGTCTCTACTTAATCAGGCCTCCCCTGCCAACCGCCTGGTATCAAAACCTTGTATGCCACTGTCTAATTTGGGCAGCGCTGAAGCTTCCATCGTTCACCAAGCCAAGACAGTATCCACCTACGAGGTCCGAGCTGTTTTCTCCTCGATTCATCACAAAAGTGTCAGCAGTGGGGAGTCTGACTTCCTTCCCTGCTCCACATGGGCCCAGTTCCCAAACCCCTAACGACAGTGGGTGATTCTAGTTGCTTGTTTACTCTTCTGAAGGTTTTTAAAAACCCATATAGAGAGCCATAGAAAACATATTTCCCCACCTTCGAAATTATATCTGTATACCTGCCCCTTGCTTATTTATGTAACATAAGGTATAATTTGGGGATCTTCCCGGATAGCACATGAAGAGCCCTTTTGTGTGGGGCTGGCGGTGGCTCCATCACTTCATTTGGTCTTTCCAATACCTCTTCATTATCACTGAAACCTCCAAATGCCAGCTTATTCAACTGAATATTTTTCAACAGTTTTTATCAACATCTAACGTGGTATTTATTTTTTTGTTTGTGGGCCTCTCCCTCACTAGAATGTAAGCTCCCTGTACTAAGCGAGGACTTTGTTGGTCCTAGCTGGATCCTCGATGTCTAAAATAGTGAGTGGTACACAGGAGACCCTTGTAAACATTTGTTGATTTAATTACAGTCATACCTTGGTGCTTGTCAGCTTCAGAACTCATCAAACCTGGTACCTGTCACATTTTGACCAGAAAAAATGCTCCATCACTCGTTGCTTGCTTGGTACCCCTCGATTTGGGCACTGGTGATGAGTTCCGGAAAAAATGAACAAGTACTGAGGTACCACCGTAACTCCAATGACTCCTAGAGGGAGTGAACGTTGACTGGTGTCTGCTCAAGTACAAAACTTTCTACAGTTAGGGTTACTGCAGTAGGAAAATTAAATTAAATTAAAAAACTACCTGCTTCAATGCAAAAGGTTTCTAGGTCAGCCCCCTTGACCCTTAAATTTTTTCTATGTGGCTACATCCACTGGGTCTTTCCCTGTGAAAAAAAAAGGTTATTTACATCACAAAGGAAATACTTCAGCAATAAGAACATATTTTTCTGAGAATATATCTACCAAGTACAGTGGCATCTGAAAAAATACAATTTTTTCACAGTTGTTAGAGCATAATCATTTGTTCTAAAAGTAAAATCTAATGTTATATCAATTCAATCAGCATTGAAAATACAGATAGATAATTTGCATTTAGCCAAACTTTAGAATGAGTAATGATTCTATTACAAATAAAAATTGTGTGTAGAACTTCGCAAGTTACAAAGTGTGGCATTCAATCTGATAAGGGACTTGTACCCAGAATATATAAAGAACTCTCACAACTCACGAAAAAAAGCACAATTTCTCAAAATGTTAAATGCAGTCTGGTACCCTAGATGGTATGTATCCTGAGCAGGAAAAAAGACATTAGTGGAAAAACTGGTAAGATGCAAATAGTCTCTCATTTAGGTAAGTGATAGTGTTCCAATATTTACTTCTTAGTTTTGACAAATATACCAAAGTTCTATGAGCGCCAGGTGAACAAAAATGACTAGATACTATATGACTTCACGTAAAAGACATTCCGGAAAAGGGAGAACTATAGGAATGGAAACCATACCAATGGTTGCCAGAGGCAGGGCCAATCAGAGGGGACAGACTACAAGAGGGGACAAGGGAACTTTTCAGGGTGATGAAAATGTTTCTGTTTTGGTTGGGGTGGTGGTGACATGACTACACATAGAATTTTATACTTAAAAGGTTAAATCTCACTACACATAAATATATGACTGTTTCCAAAAGTTGCCACCCAATTTAATTGCAACTTGATTTTTTTTTAATTCCTGAAAGGACTTGGAAAGGCAGCAGTGCAAACTGCTACTACGGCAATTACTGAATTCAGAGATTCAACAGAAAGTCACCAGGTCACCCATGTAAGAGATATTCACTGCAGCCCTGTGAATATCTGTACCAGTTAAACACACACGTGTGCACATGCACACACACACGCCACCACCACACAAAAGAACTCTTCATGTGCTATCCCGGGAAGATCCCCAAATTATATCTTATGTTACATAAATAAACAAGGGGCAGGTATACAGATGTAATTTCGAAGATGGGGAAACAGGTTTTCTATGGGTCTATATACAGGTTTTCAAAAATCTTCGGAAGAGTAAACAAGCGACTAGAATCACCCACTGTCGTTAGGGGGTTGGGAATTGGGCCCATGTAGAGCAGGGAAGGAAGTCAGACTCTCCACTGTTTACTCTTTTATACTTTTTGATATGGGAACCATGCAAAAAAAAATTCCCTAAGTAAATAATATTTTAAACACTAATTTTAAAAATATCTAGTTGAGGTACAAATTACGAACATTTTTGGAACACTTGAAAACAGCCCAGAGACAAAAACATTATCATGTACACTTATACTGCAAGTTAACTTTCAATTACCAGAAGAAAATGAGCAATCCGCACAGGAGACTATATACTTAACCTTTCTTTCTGACCCCAGTACCCCACAAAAATAGAAGAAAATAGGGAGTATAAGAAATAGAAAACAAAGAACGTTTGGGAAGGAAAAGGCACAATCTTTTGAAAAGGGACATAAACAAGAAAACTCAGATTTAAAAAGCCAAGAATGTGTTACATCTTTAAAAACCCTCTACCTTTCTATCCAGGAGTGCTGTGTTCTTCTATCTCTGAGGTAAGGACACTATTTTCTATGTCTTGTAAGGGCCAATGAGAGACAAATAAGACTTCTTGCCACAAACACAAAGTGACACTATTTTCTATGTCTTACAAGGGCCAACGAGAGACAAATAAGACTTCTTGCCACAAACGCAAAGTGACCGACCTGTCCCTGACAACCCAACAACTCCTAGACACTATTTAAATGTAGATACAGGCTCAGACAACCAAAGCATCTGGATGGATTATTTCAGGATTTCAAAAGCACTTAAGACTTCTTTAAGATCTTGCATTCCAAAACCTAGTGAGCTGCCTTTCACTCTATAGTGGAGACTGTGAAGTGCAATCATAAAATGGCATCAGAGCTGGCTAGATAGGTTCAGATAACGTACACAGCTAGCTCTGTGCAAGATACGAATTAACTCTTAGCATATTTGAAAAAATGTTTCTGAAGTCTGGTCCAAATAGCCCCTTGCGGAATAGTGTGGCCAGACAACAAAGTTCACTTAAGAAGCTAAGATATCTTCATGGCCACAGTTACAAAAGCAGACGTGCCAGGAATGTTTCACCCTCCAACCTGCTGGCTTCAAAGACTGTATAACCCATTTAAACCTGGTCCCTGGTAGCACTTTCCCAAACCTTTCCTCTGGCTTCTTCAGTAAGTACTGAAAACCAAGGTTCTCAGCTATGTTCCTACACAAACAGGCTAAGTATTACGGTAACTCCATGCTGAAACTTCATAAGCAAGGCAACAAGAGGGGTGATAAGTCTGTTTCTGACAGGCCAGCAGACAGACGCCTGGTAGTGCTACTGCAGAGAAAAACTGCTTCCTCTCCCCAATACAGGACAACTCGAAACGCATCGAGGTAGCCCATTATGAAAAACAAAGAATTCTAACGGAATTCCTCTGGCAAATATCTCTAATACTATAGGTTGATAATTTTTTTTTAACCCACAAAAACAAAACAAAAAACTACAAACCAAAAACCAATAGCGAATAATCAGAAGACACAAAGATAATATATTAACATCCTTAACACCCTGTCTGGTGACAAAATTAACAATCCATTAATATTAGGTGCTAATAAAACCACCATGTGAAACTATTATTTTCAGATAAACCTGGAAATTAAAACAGGCTATTTAAAAGTCAAAATTAAAATAGCAGTAGCTAACATTTACTGAGAGTAATTTATTTGCTAAGCACCTGGATCTAATTTAAAAGTAGACATTCCAGCCCCACTCTGCTAACTCCAATTGTTTAAAAAATTAAATTTTAATAAAATTACACTTGAGACCTGACGCTCATCTCTAAAGTGTAAGTAACCTAGTCAGACATTTTAAATAAAGAAAAACATCTTAAGCAAGGCAGAATTTCATTTTGCAAAAGTCCTTTTAACAGCAATGCAGATATTTATACCCAATCTTACTGTAAATGGAGTAGAGTGGGAAAAATACAAACTTTAAATCAGAGTTATGTGTCATTAATACACTACTTAACCTCCCTGTATCTTAGTTTCTTGCCAGTAAATTGAAGACAGTACTTCCTGCTTAATTGGGTTGATCAAAAAACTAACTTATACCTAGCTGACTTTCTATAATAGACACAATCAATGTCCATTGCTTTTCCACAACTTTCCTCAGCTGTCCTTTCTGTTTTCCCTAAATATAAAATGAGCAACAAATAACACAAAGTTTTACATATCATAACACCGGCAAGCAACCTAAAACAGCTAATGTGGCACTTCCAAAACAGCTGCATTGTAAATGTAACCTTACTTAAGAATAATTAGACACATAATATAAAGATTCATTTAAGGTTGCACCTTTCAATGTCGAACATTTCTTACAAAACTCAAATTCCTCTTCAAATTCTTCAAAAACCATCATGAGGCTTCTATATCACATTGTTATTCCTATCAACACTCAGGCAACTTTCTGGCTATATGTCTCAGTTTGCATAGCGTCCAAATTGAAATACAGAACAACAGATTTCAATAATCAAAAAAGAAAATGGTACCCATTCATAGCATATAATTATGGAGCTTGTATTCTAAAAACATGGATTCTGATAAACACAGAGTAGAACATATATATGTGCGACACGTATGGAAAGACTTTGCCACTTTTGAAAGTGAAGAATTTGGGGTGCAGCTTTGTAACCTAAAGTAACCCAAACTATTTCAGTACATTGGTATAGATGAGTTTTCACACAATTGTTCTTTGAAGTCCGAAAAACCTTTAAACAAGGAAAAGCTCTTTACAAAACTCAACATGAAGCCTAGGCTTCTAAAATGATCCAGACAGGTATTAAACCTGGACAACCAAATCAAGAAAAAATTTGGAAACATAGTTTTACTGCCTTAGACACACCAAAAAAAGACATAATTCTATAAATACTACTAGCCAAGTACTAAAAGTATCTTAGTTTATTATCTTTATAAATGACTCACAATTTCTACTGGCACTCATACTTTAGATGTGTTGATGATAGTAATGCCTTACATTAGAGTTTCCTATTTGTGATGTACTTTTCCATGTATTATGTTCATGTAAGTCTCACAACCACCCTGAAAAACAGGTAAAGCAGGCAGTGTGCCCCCTCTTACAGACCAGAAAAATAAGACTGATGGAAGACGCCAAAGCCACACAGAGAGAGCAGGAGGTGTACTCCAGTCCTTCTCCAGCCATTCTTGCTCACTGAAATTCCAGGCACCAAAATAAATGACATCATTGGAGTGATACCAATGCAAAAGAAGTTAAAGCATTATTCGTCTCCATTGCTTTCTTCTTGGATCTTAGGAAAGGTTGACTATACAATTTAAAATATTGTTGATCTAACTTTAAAAAGGCTGCAAGGTAGATGTATATAAAACAAGAAGTTCAGAAGGCAGGGAAAGCAAATGCGTACATACCCAAATATAATCCAAGGCAACAAACTGAAGTCCGGAGCTAAGGAATTCAGAATGTCATGCCTCGAATTCAGGTCTTTGCTTTTGACTTGCTTCTGTGACTGAAGCAAGTCATGGTGACTAAGGAAAATTTGAATCACTAACGCCTAACTAGGCAATTCTAGGAATCAATTTTGGCTCTGTCTTAAAATAATCACACGCCTAAGTTATGCTACAATCAAATAATTAAAAAAAAAACTTTCCTGAGAGCTAAATTTGAAAATTGTCCCAAATCGCATTGCACCCCATCAGCACTGCCTGCTTCATTATTGTCAGAATGTCTGACACACGCTACACACATTACAATATCTGCAGGTTGCAAAGATATGTAAAACACCATGGAAACACAAATGTGCGGCAAGACAGTTTCACCTGCAAGGGCTTTTGCAGTTTAAAACAGGAGGTAAGATAGGAGCCCCTGACAATTACAAAATAGTGACCAGGGGATAAACGCCTTGGAGAGATGCACAACCTGAAAACAGTTACAGTCCTGTCAAGAAAAATTCAACCTGCAGCTCAAGTGACCAGAAAAAACCTTCATGAACATTTAAATTAGCCCTTTGAAAACGAGCAGGACAGATTGAGAAAGGACGGCCAGCGTTCAGTGAAGAGTTACCAGCACGGGTAAGAAGGGAGGGAAAAAGTTTGCTTTAGAGGCATTGATAAAGGCCCAAGAATGATGTCAGGTAGAATAGACAGAACCACAAAGAAAATGAACTGATGTTTTTCTTTCTCGAATTCCAAGGCTAGCTTTTTATAAAATCAATTCAAACATAGAAGCAGTTTACCAGGAAGATAATGCAAGACTTATTGTTCTTTGTGGTTATAAAGTATCATTCTTGACAATTACCAGCCACATGAATGGGTCCCACCTGACAATGAGAAATGAAGCCGTAGGTATTTTCCTCTAAAACACCAC
>VMDR010005907.1:0-48508 GCA_007922815.1 Macrotus californicus | reverse complement strand
GTATAATAAATATGAAGTACTCAGCACAATGCCTGTACCTTCTAGGGTACAATAAATGGTAGATAACATTAATATTAAAGTAGCAGGCTTTCCCTAATTAACAACAATCCATTATGTTGGTATAGGACATATAACCTTCCTTCCTATAAATAATTTCAGTTCATCTCTCATCAGAGAAGGAGGACTTGAACACCAGAGAAATGGTTCCCTAGGAGCACATCTGTTACAAGAACATTTGCTCCTTCATTTGACAAATATTAATCAGGTACTCTCACTGTACCAGGCTCTGGGCATAGGGCCAGAGTTCTAGCAAGGATGAGGGCAGACACGTTCTCAGCCACTTGGAACTTATAGTGTTGCCAGGGAGACTAAGATTCTCATGAGTGTGCTGTGGCGGGGTAAGGAAAAGTTGCATGCCACTGCCCCAGGGGCTCTGTGGTTGATGAGCCCATCCCTGACAAGCACAGAATCAATGACAAAGATGACGAGGAAGAGGAGGAGGACAATGACTACCGTGGGGACACTAGGACAACGACCTGCATCTTTCATTTGAAGATTATGGCATTCTCCATTATCATTCCTTTTTAGGAATGTGACGACATTTTCCCCTACTTATTGCAAGAGTTATGTGGACCAAGGAAGGCAATGTCCACAGTGCACAAGAAGCCTCAGAGTGTGGTGAGTGCCGCCAGCGGACCTGGCCCGGGAATTCTCATTTCTCCTGGGCTGAGGCCTGAGCTGTGCTCAGACACTGGTTTGCATCAGAAATCATATAGTTGGCATTGCTCTGTTTTCTCCCAGGACCTTACTACTCCTATATATAAACATTTTAAACATGTATTTGTTTTCTTAATCGACACTATGGTATATATTTCAAGCATTGATGCTAATTACAATTTTTTCAAAAGCATTTTAATTTATTGTGTGTTATTCAGTCTTTCCTTTCCATTGCCTGTATCCTCACTCTTTAACTACTTTGTACCATACTACCTTAATACACTGTGAATCTTTGTATATAATTTTCTAAGTGTTCTTTTTTTAAAAAAAATCCTCACCCGAGGATATGTTCATTGCTGAGAGAGAGAGGAGAGGGGAAAGGAGAGGAGGGGAGGGGAGAGGAAGAGGGGAAAAGGTGGGGGGGGGGGAGAGGAGAAGCACTGATGCCTCCAAATGTGCCTCAACCAGGGACTGAGCCCACAACCTTTTGGTGTACAGGTGACACTCCAACCAACTGAGCCGGCCGGCCAGGGCTGTCTGTTAATTTTTTATCACTCACTGATCATTCCTTAGATCTGATATCTACAAGGTATGCGACAAAGAACTTCACAGCTTTTAAGCTTCTTAAAATTATCAATTTTCTTTCCGGAAAAATGGTACCAATATGTACTTCCACTGGCAGTGCATGAGTACCTAATTCACCATGCCTTCCTTGTTCTGAAAACATACACACTCAGACACACACAGATTCAGATTCTATCAAAACTACAGGGGGCACACTGTTATTTTATGATGTTAGGGGCCTTTGATGTTGAATAACTAGATACATTTTTAATTGGAGTTAAAATTAACTGCAGCCTACACAATGGGGCCTCTGGGAGCGGGGCATGGCTGGCTTCCTAGGCTAGCCCCACAGTGACTTGAGGAAGCAGGCTTTTTCCTGTGATGAAAAGGTGGGCTATGGTGAGGGTTCCTGTGCACAGACAGGGCCCGGGGGTGTGGACCTTCTACAGATGCCAAAGGAGAGACTGCCCAGGCTTCCTGATCAGCTCTCCCAGATGCAGGGCAGGAGGCAAAAAGAGGGAGGGTGAGGTTGTCAGGAGTCAAAATCAGAAAGACGGACAAAGGCATTTCATTAGTTTATTTGTTGAAGTATTTTATAAAAAGACCCTTGCCCTCTTCTCTTCTTTGATTACTGGTGGTACAGTTCAAGAAAAGGTAGAAAAATGCTTGATCCTTTTCATTTACGTACCAGTTTTGAAGATAATGAAGTAGTTTCCTGTTCTCCTCTGAAGGTGATTTTTTTTTTTACTGCTTTAAACTCATGAATTTAAACCCATTTAATGAGTTTGAACCCACTGTGATTTTTATCATTATTGGGATACAATTTGGACCACTGTAGCCAGTGGGAACCTCTTTCAATTGGCTCCTGAGTCCTTTTGTAGGATTTGGTAGCTTCCTGGCAAGTCCCCTCTGGGTGTGACAGGATGTTCCAGGCTGGTCTTTAGCTCTCCTGTCCCACACCTAGAATCAGCTATTTCTTGAAGCAGCCCAGGTTCCTTTTAGTGAGAAATGTTATTTCAGGTCCACAACCTGGGTAACTCAATGCTACTGGGCTGGCAGTTATTTCTCAGCTTTTTCATTATTAGTACACAGAGCTGGGACACACACACACACACACACACACACACAGGATCTCATGAGATCATTTGGCTACTTACAAATCAAATTTAAGCCTGCAGAACTTTTATTTAACCTTTTCTTTATTATATCTGCGCTTCCTTTCCTTCACACTGAGAAGCTTGTTTCTTAAGGACAGCAGTGGTGGCAGAATAAAAATTACTCATTTATGTTTTCACATGTTACGCCCAGGACGGCACTGAACAACAACACTGATCCTGACACAAACACTAGTGCTGTTTTTGCACATGCGCTACACAACCTCCCCGGCACGGACCGCGGTCCTGCCCTGTCCGCACTGTCACAGCACACAGTAATTGTGAACCATCCCCTCTCCTTGGCTCTTCGGGCTCAGTTAGCTCTGCAGTCCCTCTATAGTTAGTGCCCACTACTGACCCTCCTAGCTATGTCTCTAGTCATCCGGCAAGAAAAAGTTACATGAAAACCACAAGTTTTGGTTTTACCTTTGGTTCTTTCCTGAGCTTTTGCATTTCATTTCTGAGCTTTTCTAATTTGATTTCTTGATAATTCTTTAATGTCTTATATCCTCTTCTTTATCCTCTTTTAGTTTATTTTGAAATAGAGGGTTAGAGTTTTATTCTGTTTTGAGAGCCTATTTTTCTGGTATGCTTTTACTGTCTACAGGGATGTTATTCTGCTCCTTATTCTCCTCTTCTTTTTTTTTTTAAACAATAATACGGATGTAACTTCCGTACTTGTTGCTGATTTTTGTGTGGAATTGGTTTCCTGAACTTTAAGAATATAAGGGGGTTCAGGATAGCTTTTATAACATCTGAGAACTCCCTCTTCCACTGTTCTGTGATGGTCATAAATAGTACAGCCTCCTTCCTGAGACTTCCCTTAGTGACAAGTGTCACATCAAGACCACACTCTCTTCCTCTCTCCTCTTCTATCTTCCCTTGTTCCTGCTGTTTCTGTCCTGCTGTTCTGACTCTGCTCCCAGCAGTTACCCCTCAGGGTGGAGCCGCGTCCTGGGAGCTCCAGCTGGCTGTTTTGGTGAATTCACAGGTACTGGACTGCTGCTGCCCTCTCAGACCTTTTCAGTGTGGACGCCCTGCTTTCGTCTGGTACTGGAGAGAGGGAAACCCCCGCTCACTTCAGCCTCTGCTCTCCAGGTAGCCTGCCGTGCTTTCCTGTGAGCATCTGCTTACTTTGGGGCTCCCCTGGCTTCAGCCCTCTTTCACTCTTCTTCTGCAGAAACGCCAACACCATCAAGCTCTGGTGGCTATTGGTAGTTTTTCCCTATCTGCTTGTATTTAACACATCTTAGGTATTTATTAATTTGCCTCTGAGAGACCCAAGGCTTAGCTACAGACATGGGATCCTCAAGTTTCAAAGAAGTGAGTATACGACCTCCTTCTGGCATACCTGCATATTTTATATCTTAAGAATTGTGATGCTGGATGCTATGGAGATCAACAAAAATGGCAAAATCTTATTCAAACAATCTAGAACTACAATGGCCATTATGGGGAACATTCGAATTAAACAAAATCATTCACTTAGGAAGTACACTTGAAAGTTAGGGCCCCCAAATGAAACAAACAGAACAGGATACCTGTTTTAATTGCATGACTCCTTTACCTGAGTATGCAATCTACTAATCCCCTATCTGAATTGCCTTTCCACACTGAGGAGACTATAAGGCCCCTCAGCAAAAGCCCACAAAGTTAGTGGTCGTACACACATCCCATCCCTACCATTACAGGAGGGCCTCAATACGGGCCCCTGCCCAGGTTGGCAGGACTCTGAGGGACTCTACAGTAAACTGCTACCAGGCACTCCCTACGTCGGCCAAGGGCAAACTAAAATGAAAATGAGCAGAAAACCTCGACCCGTTCGAGGAGATAGTGGGGCAACCCTCCCTCCTTTAACCCCTCCTCACTCTAACACCTGCACACAGGACCCTGGGAAAGCTGGCGGAAGCCGGGCAAAGGCGAGGACCACGAGCGGAGTCAGCTCTCTCAGATCTCAGTGGTGCCCACTCAAGAGAGGAAGGAAGTATTTGAGGCCGTCCCTTCCTTGCAAAACCGAGACTCTCGTGAGTTTGGTTGTGGGGTTCTCACTGCCTGACTCACTTCTCTCTCAGGGATACCCACTGCCCCTTATTTGTTTCATTTTGTTTCCTGAGAACGGCCTTCGCTTCCTGCCTGCCTAGAGTGTGCATGTCATCGGTTCTTGTGTATAAAGACAACCAGTGTCAGGCTGGGGGCCCCAACATACGGCCAGAGCGCAGTGTGAGCTGCACTCCATCTGCAGCAGGGGTCCGACCCACCGCTGCCGGCTCTCAGGGGAACTAAGTCTTCCTTTGGGTTATCTTTGGGTGTGGCTCTGGATCTTGGGAGGGGAGTATCCTTCTTTGGGGACACCTCTAACAGCCACGGAGTTGTTCAATACTGCCAGAAATATTTGTTGTTTGTTCTAGCTGAAAGCTGACAAGATTTTGAAAGGATTTTTCTTTAATGCTCTGTAGTCAGAAGTTGGCCAAATTGGAAGCTGATTTTCAGAGCCTGTAAGGAACTTTTTAAGGCCTCCTTCCCTAAGCTAAATGGAACAGTGCACCGAGAAGAAAAGAAAAACGTTCCCAAGATAAACAGTTCTAAACACAGAACATAGGGACCATCAGGCACATGATCTCCCTAGAACTACAACATCGGAAGAACAGCACAGGGAGGACGGACTGACTGTGTGACTGACCGAAAGAATGTGAGCTTGATGCCATGGTCCGTGCTTACCACACAGAGATGCAGCAGAAATTCCAAAAACCCCAGAGCAGTCTGAGGGTCTGACCAGAAAGGGGGAAATTGTCACAAACAAGTCCGAAATGGGGCTGCTCATGCTAGGACCCACATGACAAAACTCAAACAACTTCATTACAGCTTCAGCTCTCTCAGAAATGGGATTTTAAACCAGTCAATCAGTGACTGCCTGGTCACACTGATCAGGTGGCCGGCCTGAGTGCCTCTGCCACCGCCTAAAGGAAAGGGACTTTACAGTAACCCACCTGGTTTTTTGGCCTTATGTAACTTCCTTGTTCCTGCTCCCTTCTGCCTGTAAAAGTCTTTCACTTCATACAGTTTCTTAGATCTCCTTTCTATCTGCTATATTAGATGTTACCCAATTCATAAAACATTGAATAAAGCCAATAACATCTTCAAAGCTTACTCAGTTGAATTTTGTTTTTTAACAGTAAACAGGGAAAAACATCTAAGCATAAAAGCAATAGAAAAAGTCACAAAGGAAAATATTGATAGAGATACCCACGTGAAAAGTAGTATCTCAGACATTCAGTTATCATATTGCCACAGCATTAGCAATGACTCAAGTAGATAGAAAACCACTCCTCATACTTAGGATGAAATGATTTGAAGATGTCCTTTGTTGTCTTAAAATTGTCTTAGATTCAAGGCTTGTGCTGGCCAAAACTGACTTCATGATTTGCCAAAAGATTTAGACCAAAAATTTTGAATCCTGTTATCTAGATCGATAGAGAGGCATTTGTTTGGCAAGGTGCTCAATCAGGACTCTAGAATGAGAAAATCCATTTCTCTAGGGGGTTCGCAGTAGGGTCCCAGTTAACTCAGCCCTGAGAATCAGGGTCAGGTACGGAAAGACATGTTAATGCAGCAAACAGCGCTGACCCGGAGTGTACACAGCGTGAATGGGCAGTAAGAGGAGTGAGGTCACCCTTTAGTTAGACTCCTCATTGGCCTGTGGGATAGTGAACTGCAGGAATCCAGATGTATCAGAGGTGGCCTCAACTTGCAGCAAATCAAAACAGGAAAACAAACTTGCAAACCAGGTAAATTTGGGACATGATCATTAACACCCTGAGATTATTTTTCTTTTATCAATTTATTCAATGTGAACTTCTTACAGTGCTTTTAAGGTTCTCTGCATGAGGCAATAAGGAAAATATCAAGTTAGCATGGTTGGGGCTACTGCCAGCATAAGATCCTAAGAAACAGATGAAGTTTCACAATATTTGTAAGTAATATTAGAAATGCATTCACTGAATAAATGGTGTGCTGTTGCACAAAATGTCAAGGCAGCTGAGTATCTCTGAGTGGGGGACACTGGCGCTCTGGGCAGAGTGAGGCATCTGGGGAGAAGAACAGAAGGAGGCACTCACTTCCCGGGCTGACCCTGTGCTGAAATGACCCTGAGAGTGAGCCCCTCCTGAAATTTGGGATTTAGGCCCCTTACTCACCCTGACCTTTTGCTGGTCCCACTGAGGCTGATTGTTCACTAGCAAGTGGACGCTTCATATCCCTACTTGTTCCGCTAGACCTTTTCCCTCCTGTATGAATTTACATATCAGAGCCCTGTACAGACCCAGCCTGAGAGAGCTGGCTACGTGTTAGCCGGAGGGGAAATCTCATTCAGCCAGACCCGGAAACAGCAGGGGTTCTGCCTAGTAGTCCCTGAAGAACATCTTTTCTAAATTCATCCCCATCTCCAATGCAAAAAACTGTTAAGAGAAACTGGAACATAAAAAATGAGGAGGAAAATAATGCTGTTAAGGAATGTGCCATGACTTATAAAGATGTGAAAGTGATTGAGCAAGAAACATTTTGCATCAAGTTGCATCAAAAGGTAACTTCTATCTTTAAAGCCTTCTTAGTCTGCAAAACAAATAACTATACCCAGTTCGAGGGTGGAATTTGTGGAGTGTGGACCACTCTCCCAGTGTTCCGCCACCATCCTAAAGGAATGGAACTGACTTCCTGAGAGAAGATAATTTCACATGATTTCTTTCCTATTTCCTTCATCAAAACATTTGTGGGCAAATATCACTCACACAAGGAGTGCTTTATTTTGCTCTCCTTTCCATTACTCAGACTCTTTCATGTTGTCGGGGGCTCCTCACCATCTGCGTGGAGACATGCGGATAACAGTTTACACTCGAACTGGCTGATAGCCTGCAGACGGGGACCCCATCCTTTCCAACAGGGCTAAGCAAGAAACCCTTTAGGGGAAAGGGAGGAATTTTCTGAGCTGAGAATGTGAAACAAAAGTCCAGGTGGGCTCTGCCTCTGAGCCCAGAATGGATGTACAACTGCCAGGGAATCGGTTTTTGTCGCTTGCACCCTTCAGCTAAGTCTCGGGCTGCCTTCCATCACCATGTACCTCAGCCTCTCTCTCCTTCTTACATTGAGAGAAAACAATTATTTTCTCTGCTTCTACATTTCTTTAAAGAGTAATTATCTTCTTATTCTTCCCACTCACTGCCTCTCTCCTCATTATTCTCAGCAGGTTCAACATTAAAGCCTGGCTGAATGTCTCGTGAACTCATTCTTTTTCTGGGGAGCCTGGTTTCACATGCACTGTTCTGCTCTGCAGCAAGCTTTGGGGCACAGTTCTTGCTTAAAATAGCAGCCCAACTTACCCACAAGGCCAAAATCTATACTGTTTCCCAACCAGGTTTAACGACCACAATAACAAAATAATTATAATTTCCTGTGCGCACATGCCGTGTCGAACACTTCTGCAGCACTTGCATTAGGCCTCCCACATCTGGCCGATCCACCTCTCCAGTCTTTACCTCCTACTTCTTCCCTACAGCTGGAGTTCCCACTTCTCCTAGACACCCTCCCACTTTCCCACTTGAAGCTTTCCCCATGCTGCGATTTCCCATTCCCATACACCCACCTGGAATGTCTCTGTCCCCAAGTCCACCTTTTCCATGTCAGCCCTGTTCACTGAAATCTTAGTACGTCTCACAGGACTGGTGAAGATGTGCGCTGCTCCACGAAAACTCTCCTAAGCCCCACTACCCCTTGTATATGCAGAATTCAGATTTTTGGCCCAAGGCCCTTTCCACGTTAACCTTGAAAGACCACAGTTTATAATTTTGAAAGAACAGAATCAGAGAAGAATCCTCACTGCTCCTTGGGGCCAGCCACAATGAATGATGCTTTAGTGCTAGGCATTTGGAAATTGAAGTTTTTCACACAGGATATGATGATGTGACCCTCAGCACAGCAGCTGACGTGTAAAGATACACACAGGACTCAAGAGGTCGTGCTCTCAGTCTCTTATAAGAGGCAAGTGAAGACTGATTTAAATTCAACAAATACATTTTGAGCTCCCTCCATCCAGGCCCTGTGTTAACCACTGGAGGTACAAAGCAGGTGTCTGCCCTGGAAGACTGATACATGAGCTGAGCAATGTGGGTTTATTTCCCTCTTTTGTGAGGAGCTGATGCAGTGATTCCGAAATCTGGCTGTGGGGTTCATGTGCTTCTTTACTTATGCACTAGTTCTCAGTTTTGTCTGTAGGAATAAACAACACATTCATTAAACAAAAGCCACAGCCGTGAGTAAGGTATGCAGTGGAGTGTATCTCTTGCACCACTGCCCAGTCACCCAGTTTCCCTCCCTGGAAACCCTGCCAATTAGTTTGAGATCACTGGGAAACAGCCGAACAATGTCTGTGCCTTCCACCACAGCAGGGTCATTTAAATAGGGCAGGAAGGCAACTGGGAGCTTGAAAGAGCCCCTCAGCAGGCTGTCTAAGCCGAGCACAGTTTAGGAAATCAGACTGCAGTGACAGGACAGACCTGCACCTAGAGGATCCAGGCAAGACCAGGACATGACCTCCAGAAGGTGTCTAGAGCCAGGAGCCCCTGCTGCTGCTCTCCCTAAGTAGCCAGTTTCCTACAAGGTCCTTAAGATCTGTCCCCACGAACCCCTCGGAATCCAGTGGCACACATTCTTCCATCCTTGTTGGGCGTGGAGTGTCAAAGCATACGCACCTGACACTGTTTGCCTCTTCTGTGCTAGAACACAGGAATTAACTACGATGGAAGAGCCTTGCAGAGTGGAGCGAACATCTGCTCTCTTTCATTTAATAATAATACAGTATGTGCCTCCTGTGTGCATCGATCAGTGCATACAGCATCTCACAGGGGCCCTGGGACACAGACTCCCTAACAATACAGAGGCAGTGTATGATAGGGGTTAAAAGGATGGTGTACACGACAGGCTTCTTGATGCCAGTTCCTGCTTTTCTAGATGAAAAGGTGGGACCTTGTGCCAGTTACTCAAACTCTCAGTGCCTCAAACTCTTCTATAAAACATAAGATGGATATAACATACTCGGTACAGTGTCTGGCACGTAGCTTGTGCTTAATTCATGTTACTTATATTTTTGGAGGGAAAAATATCAACAATTCTATAGGAACACTGACACCCATCAGATCAGAAACCACCTGAACTATCATTAAGCCAAGGGACAAGAACGAATTGTCAGATTCAAAGTATAACAGACAGGATTCAACAGCGCGTTAAAAGGATCACATGCGACAGCCAAGCTGAATCTATCCTGGGGATGCAAAGATGGTTCAAAATACAGAAGTCAATAAATGGGACAAATCACATTAAATAGAATGAAGGATAAAAATTACAATCATCTCAGTAGAAGTAGAAAAAGCACTTGACAAAATTCGACATCCTTTCGAGGTAAAAACTCCCCAAAAATTAGATACAGAAAAAATTTACCCAAACTAAATAAAAGACAAGTGCATGGCTAACATCATCTGTAACAGTGAAAGCTGAAATCTGTTCTTCTAAGATCAAGAACAAGAAGCAAAAGGCATCCAAATTAGGAAGGAAGAAGGAAAACTGTCCCTGTTTATATATGACTTGACCTTATATACAGAAAACCCTAAAGACTCCACCAAATATCTTTTAAAACAAATAAATAAATTTAGTTAAGTTGCATGATACAAAATCAATATATACAAATCAGTTGCCTTTCCACGTCCTAACAATAAACTTTTGGAAACAGAAACTAAGAAGATAATTCCATTTATAATAGTAGAAAAAAAGCAATAAAAGACTTAAAATGCTTAAGAATAAATTTCCTCTCGCCAGTGACACAAAAGACTCAGGCACTGAAGACTCTCAGGCAGTGCTGAAAGAAGCTGAAGCAGACACAAACAAGTAGAAAGTTTATCCTGTGGTCATGAGCTGGAAGAATGCATGTTGTTCAATGTCCATGCTACTCAAAACAGTATAAAGATTCAATCAATTAAGTCCCTATAAAAATTCCACTGATATTTTCATGAAGGTAGAAAAAACTATCCTAAAATTTATATGGAACCACGAAAGACTGATTAGCTGAGGTAGTCTTGAGAAAGAAGAGCAAAGCTTGAGGCATCACAATCCCTGATTTCAAACCCAGAGTAATCAAACCAGTATAAGTGCTGGCATTAAAACAGGCACAGACCAAGGGAACAGAATAGAGAGCCCCAAAATAAACCCACACCTATATGGAACAGGAACAGGAACAGACAACAGGAGAAAAAACAGTCTCTTCAATAAATGGTGCTGAGAAAACTGGATGTCCACATGCAAAAGAATGAAGTTACGTCCCTATTTTATACAACTCACAGAAATTAATTTAAAGTGCATTAAAGATGTAAATATGATACACAACACTGAAAAACCCCAAGAAAAAAACATAGGGTAAAAGCTCTTGACATTAGTCTCAGCAATGATTTTTTTAAACACATAACACCAAAAACACGGGCAACAAAAGGAAAAATAAGTGGACTACATCAAACTAAAAAGCTTTTGCACAGCAAAGGAAATATCAACAAAATGAAAGTCAACTACGGAATGAACAAAAATATTTGCAACCATATATTTGATAATGTATCTGATAATGGGTTAATTTCCAAAATATATAAACTTATACAACTCAATAGCAAAACAAAAATAAAACCTGATTAAAAAACAGGCATCCCTGGCCAGGTGGCTCAGTTACTTGGTGCGTCATCCTGTATGCAAAAAGGTTGTGGGTTTGATCGATCAGGGCACGTACCTAGGTTGGGGGTTTGATCCCGATCGGGTGCACGGGAGACAACCAACAGATGTCTCTTTCTCTCTCCCTCTCATGGTCTCTTGCTCCCTTCTCTCTAACCCTAAAATCTTTAAACATATCTTTGGGTGAGGATTTAAAATATGGGCAAAGAACTGAATAGACATTTGTCCAAAGACATATAAATAAATGGTCAACAGGTACATAAAAAGGTACTTGATGTCACTAATCAGGGAAATGCAAATCAAAACCTCGTACCTGTTAGGATGACTTCAAGAAAAAGAAAATAACTGTTGGCGAGGACGTGGAGAAAAAGCACTGTTGATGTGAGTATAAACTGGTACAGCCTTTATTAAAAACAATATGAAAGTTCCCCCCAAAATTAAAACCAGGACTATTTTTTGATCCAACAATCCCACTTTTGGGTGTATTTTTGAAGGAAATAAAACCAGCATCTCAAACAGATGTCTGCATTCCCTTGTTCACTGTAGCATGCATTAGCCAAGACATGGAAACAACCTTAAGTGTTCATCGATAAATGGATAAAGAAGATGTGGTATTTACATACAACGGACTATTATTCAGCCGTGATAAAGAAAAGCCTGCCATTTGTAACAACATGGACAAACCTAGGGGACATCAAGCTAAGCGAAATAAGCCGGAGAAATACTATTTGATCTCACATATATGTATAATCTTAAAAAAAAATCAAAGTCACAGAAACAGAGAATAGCAGGTAGAATGGTGGTTACAATGCTGGTCAAGGGTCCAAACCCTCAGCTGTAAGAGGCGTAAACGCCAGGCATGATGGCCATAGTTAATAACTTACTATATATTGGAAATTTTCTGAGAGGATAGATCTCAAGTGTTCTCACCACAAAAAGTAACTGTGAAATGACACAGGTGATCGTTACTCTAATTGAGGTAATAATTCCACAGAATGTATATCAAATCATCACAGTGTACACTTTAAATGTATATAATTTTGTCAATATACCTCAATAAAGCTGGTAGGGGGTTGTTATCTAAAGTGTTCTGAGTTAACTACACTGCCTGGTGTGGCTCAGTGGATTGAACATATGCCTGCAAACCAAAGTGTCGCCGGTTCGAATCCCAGTCAGGACGCATGCCTGGGTTGCAGGCCAGGTCCCCAGCTGGGGCGTGCAAGAGGCAACCACACATTGAAGTTTCTCTCCTTCTCTTTCTCCTTCCCTTCCCCTCTAAAAATAAATAAGTAAAACCTTCAAAAATAAAAATAAAGTGTTCTAAATTACCCAGAAAGATTCCCAAATAACAATCTTGCCCATTTCTTGTCTAGGGTTCTGAAACTTTAAGGGTTCAGTGCATTAAACTCATAGCATCACCGAGAAGGAGGCTCAGAGATGGCCGACTGTCCCATGATCTCTGTCTTATAGGAGAGAACCCCGAGTTCCAGGAATAGGGGACAGACTTAACGCAGTCATACAACAAGGGAGTGCCATCAGCCACACCTGCCACCTTTTCAAACCTCCAACAAATCTCCTACCTACTCGAGGGTCTCAGCAAACCCCACCCCCTCATTAGTTGCTGGGGCTGCCATAACAAAACGCCACGGGGGGCAAGGGGCGGGGGGCGGGCGGGGGGCGGGGAGCTTAAGCAACAGAAATGGATTGGCTCCCAGTTCCGGAGGCTGGAGGCCCAGTACCAAGGTGTCAGGAGAGCTGATTGTTTCTGAGGCCACTCCCTTGTCTGGCAGGTGGCCTTCTTCTCAGGGTCTTTCCTCTGTGCACCTGCATTGCCAGGACCTTTGTGTGTCCTAATTTCCGCTTTTTACAAAGACACCAGCAGACTGGATTAGCACCCACCTAAGAGCTTCCTTTTT
Organism: Macrotus californicus; assembly: GCA_007922815.1. Classification (NCBI taxonomy): domain Eukaryota; kingdom Metazoa; phylum Chordata; class Mammalia; order Chiroptera; family Phyllostomidae; genus Macrotus; species Macrotus californicus. The sequence goes on along the minus strand of VMDR010005907.1, from coordinate 35,403 downwards.
GCCTTGATCGCCCCTTCAAAGGCCCTACCTCCACAGATAGACACATTCTGACGCACTGGGGGAGGGGCGACAATTCCTAACAACTCCTACGTCAGCTTGTCCCTGCTCACTTCACTAACTCCTAACCCTACTCCAGGTCCCGACTTAAACATCGCTTCTCCGACAAAGGCCACCCTGACTGCCTCCTCACTCTCCACAGACCAGCACCCCCTCTGGGGACACCTTTTACTCCAGCTTGTCATGACTGTTACCCACGAAATAGCTGTGTGAATAGCCAATTCGCTTTTGTCTCCCTCCATGAGACCCTGTCCTCCACAGGACAGGGGCCGGCTGGTCTTGGTCATAGCTGCATCCTCAGAGCCTGGCCAGGATTTGTATTTGTTGAATACAGCAAGTATTTGTTGAATAAACAAGAGAATGAGCAATGCTCTAAGTAAGGAAATAAAATCACAGAACCCTCTTTGGCATTACTGTTTTCAAATTATTCCTGTGTTTTCTCATTTTTGTTTACAGTGTCCTGCTATAAAACTCTCCTTGTGCCCTGAAGCCCAACTCAAACAGCCTTCCCCAATTGCTCTCCTTACCCAAACAGAATTAATTCCTTGCTTCTCAGCAATCTTGTAGCATGTCGTTCACACAGCTAGTTTCATAGTTAATCATGGAGTGATTATTAGTGCATTGTTCACAAGTTTATTGCCCCTCCCTCTACACACACACACACACACACACACACACACACACACACACATCTGGCCTGAACCAAGAGCTTCTGGAAGATAAGAAGAGTTTCATGTCACTCCAGATCCCTGGCACACCGCATATGCCTGGTGTCAAGTGGGTACTCACCGAAGAGCTGGTGCTTTTTAGGACACAGGACATGACCACAGCCCAACTGGCATGGACAGAGCAGGGGCTCTTTGCTATTCTGTCCACCCCAGAGGCCCCAGGGGCCAGGGTGAGCCCCCGTGTTTCCTGCAACAGCTTGTGGAGTTGGCTCTAGAGCAGAGAGACTCCAGTGACTGAATGCATCGAGTCTTCGAGACCATCTTCCTAGTGGGACAGGGGGAGGGGTGACAACATGAAAATAAGAAAGAAATCCTGTGAATCCTTTGGGATTTAATTTAAATTCTGACAAGAACTGGCACTGACTTTTCAGTCCAGGTGACACAGACTGAAAGCACGAACAACTGAGCCAGCCTGAAGGGACAGAGAGGGGATGGGGACCCAGCTAGACCGGATTCCATGTTGTTTCCTATGGCTCAGGCTCCTCGCCTGGGAAAAGGGAATAATTCCATCTGCTCCACACCTCCCAGCAGGATGGCACGGTGCAGTGAGACATGACTGATGAGAGAGCTCTTGGAAGGTAAAGGAGCATTTCCAGCTGGGGAGGTCCTCATTTAGCTTGTCAGTGGCTGAGGAATAAAGATAAGAAAAACAGGGTTCCTTAGAGAGACTATCCCGGTGGGACTGGCAGTGATTCCCTCCAGAACAGAGCTACCCAGTGCCACTGGTGCATCCTGAAGTTTGCAGGGCACCTGGTTTTTATAGAAGCTCGGAATCCATCCCTCCAGTTCTCCATCTCCAGACACGCAGGTACCCCTGCCCCTGACCATCTTCACGTCCCAGTGAAACCCTTCTGTCCTATGCCTCTTCTCCTCTTAGCCTAGATGTAAAGATATGAGACAGCATGCCACTGGCTAAAATCATGGCTTCCGGGGTCACTCAGGCCAGAGTTCAGATCCCAGGTCTGCTGCTTACCAGCTCTATGACTTAAGAGAAAGTGTGTGATCTTCAGTCTCCTCTTCTTTAATGTGATAAAAACCGGCAGTAGCTACCCCGTGGAATTCTTGGGAGGCTACACGAATGGCCCAAGCTCTGGGAAGAGCACAGGGTCTGACATTTAGTAAGTGCTCAAAAACAGGAGCCATGTTGCAATACTGTAACCTCAACCAGGGGCAAATGCTTTCTCACCTTCGACATTTGTTCTCTTGGTCCCTTTTACCTTCGCCACTCTTCCCCCTCTGGCCTTCGTCTCAAGCCAGAATGAACTCGAGTCAGGCCTACGGTTATACTTTATTGAATATCCTGTCCTAGGCACTAGGAAACTTACATAACAGACAAAAATTTCTCAGACCATCTGGGGCTAAAAGGTGAAGAAAACAACTCCTTCTTTCAACAGGGGTCCCTGATAGTGAAGGAGCTTTCTTTATACAGACACTCCAAAGTTTAGGCAGATGCCTCCTTTTCTCTTCCCTCCACCCCCAAGCAAACCACACTCAGAAAATGCATAGTCAGGATATAGGAGCTTTTAGCCCACAATTCTCAAAGAGTTCCCCATTCGACATTCATGGGGCTGTTTTCTTTTCTTTTTTTAAAGTAAGCAGCGTAGTTATTAGTTGCAGGGTAGGTAAAGGGCAGGGAGAGTTACTACAACATTGAGTTGAGAAGTGCAAATGTCAAAGGCAAAAAGAAAACAGTAAATATAGTTGGGACTTGAAAGTACAGGCAGCAAAAACAGCTGTGTGTACAATGACCTTGCAAATAGCTAAGACGCTGTTTCAGGGTGCTTTACTGACAGTGGGCATTGCTACCTGTAAGCCTCCCATATGCTGGCAGCACATGGTAGGAGTTCAACAGAAGCTAGCTGAGTGAATGAGTGAATGAATGAATGAACAAATGACTAAAAAAAATGTAGGCACAGTAAATATTTTATTCATACAATTGGAATGGTGGAGTTGATATAGTTTAAAAATTATGCTCTCTCCTTAAGTTCCTCCTTTTATGAGGTATGAATCCTACAACATTCTCCCTTTCTTACTACTTTTCCCAAATGCCTCTCTGCTTCTAGTTAGCACCACTGCTTGGATGGTCGGCTCAAGCCATGACAATGTACTGATACAGTCTTGACTTTCTACACTTTGTGCTGGAGCGACCTCAGGATGGCTCACTCCCCCCGCCCCCACAAGGTCATTAACAGCCTCAGATGCTAGATGGTCTAGGCTCCTGATTCCCCATTAATCTCACCCCCTTGAAACTGTGATATGTGCTCAGATACACAGTACTACTGCATTTTTATATAAAATCACCCTTAGTCTCAGGTGTTATTCCATTAAAGCTCTTTGCCCCTCTCTCTCTGTTCTATTCTTTCATGGAGGTGGTGAGCATGGCCTGCAGAATCTCTCACTCCATGGTGCTCCTGGAGTCTGTACTGGGTGAGCATAAATGTGACTGAGTCCCTGGGGCCATCAGCACTTGTCCCCAGTGCACTGCTCCTAGTTAACTGCCTCTTCTCTGAACGGCCAATGAAGTTTAAATGACTAAGAATGACTTAGTAACGATGAATCAAACGCACAGTGCTTTCTTCCCTGCTTGTCAGTTCCCAACACCACTCTCTCATTAGGCATCCCTGACCACTGCCGAGGCAGTTGTGTGACTGCCCAGTGAAACCGCCTGGACCACTGGAGGGATAACCTGTTTGCCGACGTGAGGTGACCTTTTAGTGGGTAGGTGATGGGAGTTCTCTCTCTGTAGAAGATATGGTTACAGAATATTTCTGTTTAATTTACCTTCCTCTGAAAGTGACGGATAGGTTCTTGGCAAACTACATGGAGTGAATTTAGGATCATCTTGGCTATGATTCTTTTTAAAAATGTGGCACAATAAAATACTACACAGAACAAAAAATAATGAACTACTGCTACATGCACCATGAATGAATCTCACAGAAATAATACTGAAAAAAAGAAACCAGAAATAAAAGAAAACATACTATTATGATTCCATGATTAGGAAACTCAAAAGCAGGCAAAACAACTATGTAGTGACAGGAGTTAGAATATGGTTGCCCCCGAGGAGGTAATCGACTACAAAGGGGCACAAGGGAATTTTCTGGGGTGCTGGAAATGTTCTCTACAGGGTCCGGCAGCAGTAAAACCTGCCTGAGTGTGGTTGGTGGGTTACATGAACGCCCCGCATGAGATGGACAGAAATTTGAACATTTCACCTAAAATGTCATATGGTGTGCTTGAGTGTGATATGGTTATGTTACAGGATTACATGCTTATGACTTTGTAATAAAACGGGGTGTTATTTGTGCCAGACTCTGTATATTAATCTATATGGTGATCATGCAAATATGTACATATGTAAACCTTATCGGGTTGTCCACCGAAGATTTATATACCTAACTATACACGTATCATACCCCAATTAAGAAGCTAAGAAGAAAACCGTGCAACCAGAGAATTAATTATTAATTCCTTCATAATTAGATCACAGGGCACTGTTAAATAAGATATCGTCAAATATAATTTAGAATTTAGCTTTCAAAGTTGCCTTCCAGGTAGAAAGGGCGCTAACTTCAGATGATTGTCATATATGGTAGTGACTCGCCAAAATGAATAGACTGACTATCCCTTATGTAAACAATTTTGGGGAGATTACTACATTCTCGGGGATATTGCATAACGGACAAGTGACATAGTAATTCACATTTCCACTCACAGAATATTATTTCTAGCCCTGGTTCATTTTCAAGCCCAGAGAGATGTGTGTGTGTGTGTGTTTTTAAACAGCAAAAGCTTACATTTCTTCTAATGTCAACCAATTCTGAAAAATAATCCATCTGGAAACTGCATTAGCTGTGAAAATGACATTTCAATATTCAGCGGGCAGTTGGCTTAGGAGGAAGATTCCCTCTGCGGCCACATGTAGGCTGCGTATTTATCAAACAGTTCAGCCTCTCAGAACTTCTGCGGTCCATTTACCGTGGAAATGACTAGGGCCCAGTTCAACCCCAAAATAAACCTGGGTTGCAAAAGGGTGCAAAAGCCGTCACAGAGAGAAGAGAAATCCATGCTGGAAGGCCTTACATAGCTCTCAGCATGAGGTCTGAAAGCGCACTGTCCGTGAGAGGCAGCAGCTCCTGTCGGAGAACCTTCCCAGCATCCCCCTTGACAGCTGTGGTGGAGCGAACAGACTTCTCAGAGGTCGCCTAGTTTGGCACACTGGGACACGACGCCTCTGTACCTTGCCTTTGCACAGTTCTCTGCCCAACTGCAACCGCGGCAATACTCAGTGCTCGACACGGTGTGGTGGGAAGAGCATGGCAGGCTTCAGTTCAAAACCCGTCACTGACACACCGTTACTATGGGCAACCTAGAACTCGATCTGGAGTTTTCTCACTTACGAAAAGGGCAGTAACGCACACCTCTTTTCAGAATTTCTGTGAACACCAGTGATAAGGTAGAGTCTGCCACTCAGAAAGTATTCGGTAACTTCTAGCTATTGGTATTGTTACCCGAAGAGCCACTGCCGTCTACAGGGACCCGAGAGTGCTGTTGATAGAAGGATGGTGTGCAGGGAGTCCTAATCACTCAGGCAGGTGGGCCACATTCAAGAAGTGTCACTGAGCGTTACTTACAAAGCACTGTGTAGACCACAATGGCAATTCAGCCAGTCTTTCCCGCAAGGACCCCATGGTCAGGGACGAGACAGACATGGTGTCAGCTAACCCTAGTACAAGGCCTGGCGCGTAAAGACACTATTTCCTGAATGATCTCCTCTATTGTTTTTCTACTCTCCGTTTAATTTATTTCTGCTCTAATCTTCTTTAAACTCATCCTTTGGGTTTAATGTGCTCTTCATTGTCTAGTTTCTTAAAGACGAAAGGTTAGATTATTTATTTAAGATCTTCATTCTTTCTTTTAAAAAATATACTCACTGACAGGTATAAATATCCCCCTAAACAATGTTTTTAGTAGCATCATTTTGGTATGTTGTGTTTTCATCTCAAAGTATTTTCTAATTTCATTTCTTCTTTGCCCAATTGGTTACTTAGGAGTACATGGCTTAATTTGCATATACTTTGTACTTTCCCCAAATTTTCTTGTGTTACTGATTTCTAATTTAAGTCCTCTGTGCCTACATCACAAAAATGGTATGATTTCAATTGTTTTAAATTTACTGAGGTGGTTTTACGGTCTAACATGTGGTCAGTCTGGATAATGCACCATGTGCACTTGATGAAAATGTGTCTTCTGCTACTGGGCAGAATGTTCTTCAGATGTCTGTTATGTCTAGTTGCTTTGTAGTGTTGTTAAGGTCTTCCATTTCCTTGTTGGTCTTCAGTCTAATTCTCTATCCATTATTGAAAATGAGGTACTGAAGTCCTCAAATATTGTTGAATTGTCCGCTTTTCCCTTCAATGTTGTCCATTTTTTGTTTCATGAAGCTCTGTATGTTTATAAGGTTATATCTTCTTGATGCACTGATCTTTTTATCATTATAGTGCCCTGCTTTGTCTCTACTAGCAACACTTGTATTAATGGTTATTTTTTCTGATATTAGCAAAGCTGTTCCAGTTCGATTTTGGTTCTTGTTTTCATGGTCTGTCTTTTTTCCCATCCTCTTACTTTCAACCTATTTGTGTCATGAATCTAAAGTGTGTCTCTGGCAGACAGCACATGCTTGCATGGCATTTTCTTTTATAAATTCTGCCACAGGTCTCTTAGGCTTTCTTTATTTTTCTTCATTCCTTTTCCTTTCTGTTTCTCAAAATGGATAACTCAACTGACCTATAGTTGTTATAAATAAGCGATCCTATGGCCTCATCATAATTATTGCTTAATTCTAGAGATGTTCAAGAAAAGTGTAGATAACTTATCTCCAAAGTCTTCCCTACCCCAAGTTTTCAAGTCCTTTTCTTAGTGATATTTTGTTTTCCAGTCATATCTTTTAAGGTATCTCATTGTATAAGGAAAATAAAATGTACCTAGAGCTCAGCTTTATAATGACCAACATATTACCCACTAGGTGCAAAGAACAGAGCTTCTCTAAGTTTTCGGGAAAGTTTTCCTCAACTCTCACCACCATTTTCTGCTTGTCTCTCCTGCTAGGAGACCCAGGCGCACCTCTATGCACATCCCCCTGGTTTTGCTACCACCTTGGCAACTGCTCAGAGGGCAGCTGGTTGGTTCTCACCAGCCCTTTAATCCCATAGACTGTTTATTCCCTCTTTTTTCTTAGTAACCAGATTTCAAAACAAGACTTGACCTTACTTACCCTATTCTCTTCAGTCTCCTTTCAAAACAACCTTCTTTCATTTCAGCATAATTCAAATGCTGTATGTGTTGTTCTGAATTCTGTTATTCTCATTTGCTCACTGGTTTGTGTACCATTTGTTTAAAAAAAATTTCCCGATGACCAAATTCGTGCCTCTCTGATGACAAACAGCTCCAGCAGAGATGACCCGAAGGGGTCCTGCTTCTGTACCAACCCACTGTGTGAAGCCCTCAAGCACTGTGCTCACAGGCCTTCAGCAGCTACGATACATAAGCACAGAGTTATTCTGTCCTGAGAAGTCTCCAGGAGGATAGTAATCAGACGAAACAGAAGGAGGAAGAGGCAGGGTGCGAGTTGAGAGGAAAACAGAAGAAGCACTCAAAGAACTGTACGATACACACAAATCAATTTTCCTTGCAAATGTAGTTTATAAAAACTGAAAACAAAATTTTCTTTGTCCTGTAGCAAAGAAATATACACATTGACACTAACCAGACTTCAGCCAAATTTAAAGGGAATCTTCCCACAACTGCAATACAATGGAGAAAGCCTAATATGCTTTCAAAGATGTGTGTATGCATGCATGTGTGTTTAAAGGAAGATCAAAAGAACAACTCTGGATGTGACCCTAATATTGATAAGGCATCTCTCCTGTTTCATCTGTCCCCAAATAGCTTTCTCACTAAGGGATTTTTGTGATAATTTTCTCCTTCCCTGAGAAACAGGGCCCAGCTAGCACTGACATGTTGAAAGTTCTCTCCCCGCAGCTCTGTCAATCAATGGCAAATATCCTGGCTTTTATGGGTCCCATGCGACGTTCGGACCAGGGCCTAGTAACAATCACTTCCTTCATAAAGTAAGAAATTCCTGTCTGAAAAAAAGCAGGAGGAGAAGACATTTTTCCTTCAAGATATTTGAAAACAGGTCTGAGTGGTGTGCTCACGTCTTACAATGCCAGCAAAGCCAGACCATGACAACAGAGTATGTAGCATCCTCAAAAGGGCCAACCTTTTCTCTTCACAAAATAGGGCTCTTAAACGCTCCATTCAAATTTGACCCGATTTGCAGGGCTCAGAAACTGCGCCCCTTGGTTTCCTTCAGCCAAGCACTTACAGGAGGAGCGAGAAAGACAAGCACAGCCACTCCACCGCCCCTCGGGCACGCGTCACTCAGGGGCAAAGGCTGCAAGCAGCCATATTAAATTGTTGGCAGTGCTCCTTCCCTTTTAATTTAGTGAGCAGCAAAGAGTTTTAGGACAACTTCCACAGACTGCATATTATTTCTATTTTTTAAATTCAACTTTATTTTGAGATCATTGTAGATTCACACGCAACCCTAGGAAACAATACAGAGAGATCACATGTACCCTTTACCCACGTCACCCACATCGTGCCAAACCAGGACACCAGCATTGGCGCAGTCAGGCCGGGGAACATTCCCACCGCCATCAGGACCGCTCGACTGTCCTTTAACGGCCACACTCACCTCGCCCCCCACCCCCGCTACCTTTCTCTGACCCGTGACTCCTGTTGTAAGATACTTACACAGCACTGCATTCATTCACCTGCTCCCTCCCTCACTCATTCAATGAGTATGTCCTGAGACTCTATATGCCAAGCACTGATGATACAAAAATATGCAAAGAACAGACGTGACAGAGATTCACAATCTAGGAGATGAGGCAGACATGAGCCAAATAAATGTAAAGTTTCAGATGTGACAAATATCACAGTTAAGCAGTAAGTACTATGTACTAAGTACTATGAAGTACTATGAAGTCGTAAAAATCGTGAAATTTAATAAGGAACAGCAGAAAGTACAATCTCCCAGAGGAAGTAAAGATTGAGCTGATAATTGAAGGCCAAGCTAGAGAAATTAAACGGAAAAAAAAGCTTTTACTGAGATTTCAGGCAGAAGGAATAGATGCAAAGGAAGGAACCCTGGATAACTACAACGGCCTTCTCACCAGTTTGCCACTTTCAGTTATTTCTCTCACTCCCCTTTTACTCTCATAATGATGCATGTTTTAGAACTGATAGCAGATAACAGAGGGGTGCAGAGAGCTGAAGTAAGGAAGACAGCTGAGGCCGTTACGGAAATGATTACCAGTCTCTGCGGAGGAGGGTCTAATCCGTGAGATGAAGCCACTATCCATTGAATACGTTCCCGGCTCTCCCGGAAGAGAATTTCCGGTAGAAAGAACCCTGTTGTTTACTACTGAGATGTCCTCCTGCGCAGTCTGAATTTCACTTGAATTTAACGGAGGAGATCTAATACAGGGTCCAGCAGAAGTAACGCCTGCTTGAGTGTGGTTGGTAGGGCAATAATATGGGTGTAATGATCTATAGTTTTAATTTGAACGCTTCACCTAAAATATCATGTGGTGTGCTTGAGTGTGACAGTGTTATGTTACAGAATTACACGCTTTTGGTTTTGTAATAAAAAAAAGGGGCGTTATTTGTGCCGGACCCTGTAGTTAAGAAATGCTAAGTGCCTTAATAATCACAATAGCTTTTGACCCTGGAGTCCTATAAAAGTACACTCAAAGGAAAAACCCAGAAACAGAAAAGACTATTTACATATAAACTTTTTACCCCACTGTTACTAACTACAATAAAAATAAGACATTTTCTATGTGTCAAACTACAAGGCATTGACTGGATGATTTACGGTGGATGCATATGACATCACTGCAGCATTTTATAGTTATATTTTCAAAGATTATACAATAGCCATGGGAAAAACACTCTTGATCTAAGTGTAAGCAAAACAAACCAAACTACAAGAAGCACGTGTAAAATGTGCACGCACATATAATTCCAGTAATTAAACACAAAGAAAAGAGAGCCACGTGACGGCAGAAGAACAGTGGTCATTTCTGGGTAGGGATCTTAGGTAAATTTCACTTTCTCGTTTAGACTTTTGTTTGTATGTACATTTGTTTCTCTGATATTCAGAAAAGATAAACAATTGCCAGTATACATTTTTAAAGGACAGTAACAGGAGAGGTGGAAAGAGTCTTTATGGGTCTTTAGCTTCAGCTTTGACGTGACTGGGTTTGATTTTAGAATGGCCACGTGACTTCTCGGAGGCTGTTTCCTCGCTCATGCCCTGGGAAACCGCCCTCTGTCACAGAGGCAGGAGCGAGAGAGACAGTGCAAGTCAGAACGTGTCACACAACAAAAATGCAAACCCTGGGAAGTGGCGTCAATGACAGCACAGTGCTTTGGGCCATACGGTACAAAAATCAGTGACTTCCCAAGAACCCTGACCTCTTGATTCCTTGGCACCTAAGATGAAAAACTACAGGAAGCACAGAAATGTACTAGATAAATAAATAATGTGTCCTGTAGCCATTTTAAGGCTGGCATTCCTTCTCAGCTGGTAATAATGATCTCCGATCCCTCTGCATACCCTGCAGCTTTTTATCCAGAGGCAGATTTCATTTTTAAAGCATCTCTTTAATAAATCCTCAAGATTCTCAAGAAATTGGGTAGAGCTTTCCTCTTACTGTTTGTTTAGCTGAGTATCTGACCAGTCGAACATGTCTCCAGCTGAATATAAAACCAGTGGTGTGACAACCGTGGCATGCATACCTCATTTAGTGGGCTAGCAGGTATCATGGGTTTCTGAAAGGAATGAAAGGGTCCTAGCTGCTGCCGCCTCCTCCTAGTGAGATGCCTGTTAGCTCAGCTTTTCTGAGGAGTAGGAGCTGTGCAGACCTCTAGCTGCAGCTCGGCCAGTCCAGCCGCTGGTACAAGAGAGTTCCACTCCGGGAAGCTCTTCTGGAATTGGCAAGCACAGCTGCGTATTAGGGAGAAGCGCAGGTCAGACAAAACTGTGCCCTCTTCAACAGGTAGTCCTGAACGGGCACTCTTTACCCCGGGGGAAAACCAGCTTCAGTTCTGATCTCAGACGAGATAATGATTAAGCAGACCAAACTCTTTTGAAATAAATGGGCTTCCCCATAAGAGGAGTGCAGAGGACAAGCATAGAACTTGAGGTGCCCCATTTCATAGCTGTGGCACCCCGAATGAGTCATTAAATGTTCTGGGTTCCTAATCTTTTACCTGAAAACAGGAGATGACACACTTCAAAAGTTTGTCATGTGGATAAATGAAACACAGAAAACATTTTGTTGATTCACAAGCACTAATCAAATAATGAGAGGTTGAACAGGGCCAGGGAAAGATGATTATTTTAGAAACAGAAGACTTTATGCCTAATTGGCCCTTCATAAAATAACGAATTTGAGGGTTCCTGCTGTGACTGACTGAAAATGAGCTTGAATGCTTTGGAGTGCTTTTCTCCACTCCTTGAGTCAGGAGGGGTCCTGTGACCTGCTCTGACCTACAGATGACGACTGAGGTGACAATGTGGGACTTCTGGGCCTAGGTCCAATGTGGCCTCACAACTTTCCTTCTCATCCTCTTAGAACGCAGCACCCACAGAAAGAGCCTTAGTTGGCTTCCTATCCTCCTGGAAGATGAGAGACCTTGAGGTGAAAGAGGGCCAGCCTTCCCAGCCACCCCAGGTGCCCCAGCTTAAGTCCCCAAGTAACACAAGTGGAGCAGGAATAAGCCACCCCAGTGGATAAAGCACTGCTTCGCTGCCCTGGGGGGGACACAGACTTGCCTCAAACTGCCTGTAGCTGGCTCCCTGGCTTATTGGCTTATAGGAGTCTTTTGTTTCTTTCTACTTCTCTGGGGAATGCTCCCTTATGCCTGGAAGCTTTGAGAGGGAGGAGATCTAGAAGGAATTAAGTGGTGTTTGCAGAAACGTCAAGGTCAAAAGTCTTGTTTCAGATGGGGTCTGGGTCCAGGTTCTTCCACTTGAAAGCCACAGAAACTTACTCTGGCAAAGCAGCAGAAAGGGAACTTTCCGAAAGGCTAAGGGTATGCTTATAGGGCCAGAGCGAAGGCTAAGGGCTTGGTTTGAAATATTCAACTGCACAATGGGAGGACACACATGCACCAGATTCACCACTGCATCTTGACTACACACTACAGAATTAAATAATTCCCCCTAAAAGAAATTGGGTGTTCTTAGGAGTAAATTGTAAGTGGCAGAAAACCTCAGCAAAAGCCCCATACACTCAGGACAGTGTATTTGGCTCCCCGTGTCCAGCCCGGAACCCTGAAGGCCGCCTGGCAGTGTCTACCTACCTCTTGGGCTGGAGGGGGTGGAGGAAGGCAGACCTCTCTCAGCTCCACCCATCACTCTGTAAGTTTCACAGGGCAGCTCAACTGCATGCCCCAAAGCCAGGCATTTGCAAGGGGTGCATTTGTCTCTGAATCTGTAACTTGGGTTAGATGCTTTTCTGTTTTGGTCTCTGTTATGCCTCTGCTTTCCTCTCCCAGCTGCCCCTCCCCCAGCCACTGGACAGAGTGACCTGATCAGACACCGCAGGGCTGAGGCAGAAGGTCAGTCACACAGGTGTCCAGTTGCAGTGGAAGGAAAGGTTTTCATCTCCTTGGCTGCCCTGGCTCACTTGAACCTGGGGGAGCAGCTTGAGGATGAAAGGAAACAGCTGGAACAGCAGCTGGACCGACAGCACAGTACTGCAGAAGGACAAAGGTCCGGCTGGATCACAGTGCAATCATGCAGACTTAAGAGTTTCACGGAGCTCAAAACAAATCCCGTCATTGACCTAGTATTTGGGGCTTAGCAGCCCTTAATGAAGCTTCCCACTGTCTCAGCCAGGTGGTGGTTCTCTCACACCCCAGACTGATTTATCTCCTTCATTCCTCATTCTGCTATTCCTAGGTAGCAGTGATGGATATAGACTTTTCCAGGTTTTATTTAGGTTGAGCTATTCAAAAACAATGAATATACCCCCTTGTGGCTCTTGTGTGTTTAAATAAAATACTGTGTATACCTGTGACCCGATCTTCCTACTTTGTCTGTACCTTTTCATTCCTTTGAGCGTCTGACACCTTCACTCCAAAGCGGACTGGAGCCCACCTACAGGCTGAGGATGAGGCAAAGGTAGGAGAATGCCACCTGACAAACGTTCCTTGTACCTACAGTGTGTGAGAGATTATGGAAAGCATTGTGGGAGATTTGAACAATAAACGAGACATGTTTCTTCCCGTGGAGATCTCCTGGCATAACGTACAGAACAGTAAAAACCATGAAAATAATAAGAAATGTTTGCAGAACACTCACCATCCCAAGGCACTTGGCTAAATGGTTTCCTTTACAGACAGCAAACCAGAGAAGGTGCCGCAGTGAGGAATGCTTAAAGTCGGGGGAGTAAATTTTAGGTCATTCATTCATTCACTCATTCATTCCTCACTTGAGAACACGCTTATTGATTTGAGAGAGGGGAAGGAAGGGAGAGAGAGAGGGAGAGAAACATTGATGCAAGAGAGAAACATCGATCGCTTGTACGCACCCTGACCAGGGACCAAACCCACAACCCAGGCATGTGCCCTGACTGGGAATCAAACCCAGGACCAGTACTCCAACCAACAGTGCCACACAGGCCAAGGCAGGTCGGCCATTTTATAGATGAGGAGACCGAGACTTACGAAGAGGCCACACAAAGCAAATACCAGAGGCAGGATGTGGATGCAGACAGTGTGCCTGGGCTCCTGCCCATGACGCTACACAGCCTCTCAGCCAATATCCATGATGAACAGGAGAACTGGAGTATGAGGGAAGCAAGAAACTAAAGGACTTCAGGGAAGAAGAGGACCCCTCTTTCTGGAACCATCAAAGCCGTCTTCAAGAAAGAAGCAGTGACTGGCCTCATTCTTGGGGCATCAGTAAGATTTCAAAAGGTGGAGACCCATGAGGACAGCAGTAATGAGGATCCTAGCCAGACAACGGGGAGAGACCTAGGCACAGTAGGAGAGCACCAGCAATAGGTCAGAGCAGCTACGTGGCTGAGAGGTGGGATTCCAGGGGACTGGGACCTGAGAAGCCATCAGTCAAGAGAAGAAACATGGAAAAAGGGACAGGCCTGGTGGGGAAGAAATCGGCGCATCAGGCCTGCAGTGACAACAGCGGGTACCAGGGAACTGTCCTTTCTGCAGTGGGACATGCAGGGGTGAGCAAGTCCTGGGGTGTTGGTAAGGGATCCACTCCCGTGAGACGGCTAGAGAAGGGAGTGGCTGCCCAGTGCAACTGCTGTCCTGTAGTTAGGGTCCAGTCTCTTGCCCACAGTCTGGAAATGCAGAAAGTTCGGCAAATGAGCTCACTTACTTACTGACTTATGTGTACTGTCAGGCAAACTCACTTGGCCACAAAGTCTGACATGAGGTTACTTATCATCTCTACAAATCCCACTGAGATTAAAAAGTCGTACATTTTGCTGTAGAAATATTCCTGCGTCCGACTATGGTGTGCTGTCCTGAATCCCACTGAGGAAGTTTCGTGATAGCTCGCACACGGTCTAGATGCCCTGTTACCCTCTAAACCCCCCGGGATTCGAATTCCAATGCATACCTGGCTACAAGAATTTTAGGTTAAGAGATTTTGAAACTATCCTTATTTGCTGAAAAAAGCAAGGGAGCAATAACCCTAATAGCCAGCTGAGGGCTCCTCCACGCCCAGACACTTCTAGTCTTGGCATTTTCACAGCAGCCATCTGAAGTGGGAACTATGGGGCCCGGTGTCCTGCAGATAAAGAACCTGAGGGTCAGGCAGGTTAGCTGTCCGTGGCAAGGCTGGTACTTATCCCCGGCAGGCTGGCTCCTGAGGCACTGCCTCCAGATTCATTTGTCAAACTGTTTAGGAATGAATTCAATCAATCCTTGTATTAGATTAGTGAAGAGCGGGAAACAAGTACCTCTTACCACATTTCCACAAATGATACAAGGACATGGTTCACCCAGGTTATTCTCTCATTTATATCCCGGCAAAGCAGAGGAAACCATATAGCGGATATCCTAGGGAAAGCGATCCTTCGTGGGCCCTCTGGTCCATGTACACAGGTTTCCACAGCTTTCCCTGCCCAGTAAAGCAGCTGGGGATCGAGGCAGCAAAGCAAAGCTGATAAAAGCATGGGCTCTGTGGTCAGACTTTCGTTCTACTACTTATTAACTTGTGACCCTGGTCAAGTTAATTAACCCCTCTGTGCCTCAGTTTTCCCTTTCTGTAAAATGGGATCAGTTACAAACTATATCATAGAGTCATCAGATGGTTTGAGAGAGATGAAAATTTTTAGGTGGTTTAAGTGATATAATTTTTAGAAAGATTTTGGGAGACTGCCAGGCTGTTGGTGGTGCCTCAATAAGTTTTGAATGTGTGTGTTTGGTAAGGCTCCCATAGGGCTAGAAATCCTGGTGGAAATTTCTGATGACCAGTACTTTTCGTGCATTTCTCCGAAGGTAGGGTTGTTATTTGCCAAGTGTCATCCTGTTCTCTTCCAGCTTTTTGAGGTTCATAAATCCCGACCCAATTTGAGGCTCCCTCCCTAGTCAAAGACAGATTGGCTTACGTCTGTCTATGAAGGGTACAGCCCTGACCTGGAAGGATGCGTCTGGCTTGGTGTTTCCGCACAGCGTTTTCTCTGCCTGTGGGATCAAGTGGACACATACATGTCTGCACCCACTTTGGAGTGAGCTGCTGTGGGCCCACCTACAGCGTCAGAGCCAAGCCTGTTGTGCTTTGTCCCATTCCACGTGGATGCCTATATAGTCTCTGGACACGGGGATGAAATTACATTTCTGCTCAACTGTGTTCCTAAAGCATATTTTGAACTGGAAAAGGTGGCTGGGCTTTGTCCAAATTCCATTCTGTAATAATGAGGTTCACCATATGCTTTACACACAGCAGCCATTCAATGACTGTCTGATGGCTCAGGGTGTGACCAGTGGACCACAAAATGGGACTGATCCAGACGTTTTGTGCTCTGCAGCCCTGGGTTACCGTGGTAATGTGTTCTGTGGATGGTAGTTTGTCAAATGTTAAGTGATGCTTGTCTTCTCTGATCAGAATAGGTTGTTCTAGTTCAGGGAAAATTAGTCGTCTCTGAGTCTGTTTCTCTTGTTTGGCTCTTTGCTTACCTTCCAGTCAGCAGTACAGCTACTTGACTTGTGATGCTTGCCCAGATTCTGACACAGAGAAGGCAAATTGAAGAATCCAGCAAACACTTAATGGGATGCTTGGCAAAGTAAAACTAGGGCTTCTTTATGCAGCAGAGTATCTAATAATTGCCTTTATTATTCTAGGCTAGATTGAGGTCATTGGACAATTTAGAAAATGGGAAAAAATGAACACAACATTAAAGTTTATTTAGACACAACTTCTATATTTCATTTCACTTTCTCATCAACCTTCGGCCTGTAGTGAGAAGGAACAGGGAGGAAGGACAGGTGGGTACAGGAGGGTCTACTTAATGGGGACGCATGTATTGAGGAAAATAGTCTTCAACCTACTGAGAGAAAAACTTTGACAGCAGCCCCTCAAGGCCCAAGTTCACGAGTGATTCGTCTTTGTAACCCTCATAGCCCCTACCAAAGTCCTTCCCACCTGACCTGCCATCAAGACCCATGTTATTTATTAAATACATATTTTTGGACATACCCATGTTCATTTAGCTTATTCTCTGCATTTGGAGAGACGTGTCCTCTAACCAGATTGTCCAGCACCTGTGTGACTCGGGGCAAGTCCTGTCCCTTCTCTGGTCCTCAGTGGAGCCTTCTATGATGCTCAAGGATGTTAGCCTCCTCCCAACTGCTGCTGCTGGGCAAGAAGTCCTGCTTTCTCTTCTTTGAGCTCTTCAGCTATCTCTGTTGCCATCAAAACTATGTCAGAAGCAAAGGCGATAACCTAAGTCAAGCATTCTGAAGAGTGATGAAAGGAAATTTGCTCAGGTAATTGAAGTCTGGAGAACAGTTACAAGGAAAGTGCTGTCTGAGTTCAGGTGCTAAACTCTGTCACTGAGGTCGGTCCCTCTTTGTCTCCGTGTGTCTCTTTTCCCCCACTTTTCTCCAAGGAAAGACCTAGAAGGCCAGCACCAACTCCAAGGTGGAGCATCTCTGGTGGAAAGAGAATCTCTTTCCCAAAAGTTTCACGCAAAGTCCCAGGCCTGACTCTCATTGGCCTGGAGAAGGCACCCATTTATCCTTTAACCCATTACTGGAGCTGGAGGCATTTGGTCCTGTGCCCATCCCTAGGGCTGGGGGAGGGTCAGCCCACGATGGGGGTGGGGTGATTCCTGAAGTGAAAGAGGGACTCTGGCACAAGGCACCAGGAGTTACCTTCTACCAGGCCCTTTATCATATCACTAATGTAGAGTGACTTTTGGGCTCCCTTTGGCCACAGCCTCAGTTTTTTCCCCCACCCCAATGCCAATGTTCTGGAGCTAAATATACCTGAGACAATGACCTTCTCCAGCTAGCCCTAGAATAGGAGGCAAAGCTAGAAGATACACTGTTCCCAGAAGGACTAAAGACTGGCATGAATTTAGGCCTAGTCCACTGAACTGCTGTTTTTGAGTTTTTAGTGGATGTGTGGTGTGCTTCCCGGAACCCCACTCTGCACCAAAGCACTCGTTCCCCCAGCTGTCTGGGGTACTGCCTGCCGGACAGCTCACAGCAGAGTCTCTCTGGGAATTGCCTTTGGGCAAAAGGAGCTGCCTCAACTAAGGCTAAGCAGCCATCTGGACAGGCCCACATCAATAAAAGGGTTACAGAGGTCTGGCCTTCTCACCTCAGCTCAAGACACTGAAGCAACACCCCCCCCCCCTACCCCCTACCCCGCGCCACACCTCACCCCTGGAGCCCTGGCTCCAGAACTCACTGTGAATCAACTAAGGCCTTCGGCACCACTGTTTTGCTGTTTAACTTCTTCCTTTACCCATCCTACTTCCCAGCCCCTGCCCTGCACCCACAATAATCCTCCTGCACGCACATCTCAAAGTCCCAGAATCCCTTTCTGGGGAACCAAACTAAGACAGCTTCTGAAGCATCTGAAAACTCGAGTCCTAGGATTTGTCCTCTACTGAAGCAGAATGGCTTTGTCAGTAAAAATTCAAGCTTTAAAATCAGACAATCCCAGTTTCAAATTTGCAACTTACTAGCTGTGAAAGTTTAGGCAAGTTATTTAACTGTTCTTATCTTCATATCCTCACCTAAAAAATGGGGATATTAGTAACTCCTCTCCTAGGAAGGCTGGGAGATTTAAGGGAAATATGTGTAAAGTGCTCAGCATAAGAAGGACCCAGTATATAGCTGTTGTTATTTTCTCTACCTCCGGTATGGCTCAATTAGTATGACTTCAACACAGACATGAAAATGTGCCGATGGCCAATACCTAGTGTTGGCAAAGGTTCAGTGACTGGTAATGGCTCACACTGATTGTCAGTCTGAAAGTGAGGTTCAGTTCTCTTTCTGGACAGTATATAGATAATACCCATCAAAAGCCCCTAAAATGCTTGTACCCTTTGACCCAGAAAGTCCAATCATAGGCATTTTCTCTAAGGAAACCCTCACAGTTGTGATCTCAAATTGATGGACTAGGATATTTATATCAGTATTTTTTTAAACAAAAGTCTAACATTTACCTAATGTCAGAACTTTTTCAATCAATTATAGAATATCCTTACGATAAAATGCAGCTATTGAAAATGTGCTGTAGAGCCCTGGCTGGTGTGGCTCAGTGGACTGAGCACCGCCCTGCAAACCAAAGGGTTACCAGTTCAATTCCCAGTCTGAGGATTGCCCGGGTTGCAGGCCAGGTCCTCAGTGGGGGCCGTGTGAGAGGCAATCACACATTAATGTTTCTTTCCCTCTCTTTCTGCCTCCTTCCCCTCTCTAAGATAAATAAATAAAGTCTTTAAAATTATGCTGTAGAAACAAAATTAATGATATGGAAATAAATTCAGGATAATCATAAGTGAAAAAGTAACCCACAAAATAACAGTATGTATGATGTGAGCCCAACTTTTATAGCCATGTAAAAAGTATGTACACACACACAAACACACTCTCACGCAAAATGGTCACATGTAAAAATTCAATGTTACCAGTCATTTTTTTGAATAAAATATTGGTAATATTGATTTTCTCCTTTGTGCTTTTCTGCATGTTGAAAATTTTCTACAATGAACATTTATTCATTTTGTAAGTTTTTAAAATAATTTACTCCTTCAATGTAACCTATAGGATTAAAATGAAAACCAAAAAGTATCAATGGCTAAATGCTGTTAATTGTCTCCTCATACTAGGATCCTGCCTTCTAAAATGCCAGCTACCTAAGTCCCTAAGAAAACGACAGGTAAATATAGCACAAGGTAATTCTGAGAAATCCCTGCCGGCCATATGAATCCAGGGAAGCAACCCCTGGAGCTAATGCCGTCTACTGTAAGAGACATAACTCACTCGCAGTAACAGGTTCCACTCGGGATGCTCACCGGGACCAGAAGTCAATTTTTACATATGTCTGCAGGGTCCGTGGAACTTGGGGAGGGCATTTATTTCCATGTAATTTCCTTCTGATGACCATTTTCCTGAATCTAAATTTAAGATCTGCAGCCTGACAATAAGAAAGATAATTTGAAATAAAAACTTTCCTGAAACATCCAGAGCAAAGGTCCTCAGGCCCATTCAGCATGGGAGGCCAGGTGCGTGAGGGCTGCAGCTGTGAACACTGAATAGCCCTTCCTTACCCTTCCCTGCGCCACCTTTTCCCTCCCTTTTTTCTCTCTTGCTGTTCTTGTTTCCGTGCCCTTCTGTTTTCTCTGCATTTCCTCTCCCCCCAGCACACAGCAGTTTCTGAGGTTGTGCAAAGCCCTTCGTACGCCTGTGCAGAGCTCAGAAAAGCCACAGTGAGCCTTGGGCACAGCTAGCAGAGTGCCACACCCTCTCCTCGTAACAACCACAGGGCTCCACCAGGCATGCCTCCTTCCTTCTCCCTCGTCCACGTTTGGGAAGCAAACGACTGAGCAATACTGGCGCATTGCCCTCCCTAAACCATCCTAATGCCTGCTGGGGGCGGACCCTAACAACACTCTTCATGTGATGTTCTGCGTTAGTCTTCATGTCTCTGTAAGCCATCCGCAAGCCCCCGAAAAGAGTCCACAGGCTGCTTCTGTTACTCCCCTGGCTCAGGAGCCTCCACAGTACAGGCTAGGGAGCAGTGTTGGGACTTTAGCTTGGGACAGGCAGGAAAGAAATCTGACCCTCAACTTTAGCCACAAAAACAGTCATCAAGTGGACTCAATTGGACTGAGCCGGAATACACTGGAAAGCGGAGGAGCCATGGGCCCTGAAGATCTGCCTCTCTCCACCAGACCAGAACCAGGGCGACAGTGGACTAATGCCTGGTGGAACAAGGTGGACTGGCCAATTTTACTTCCTGTGTTGCATGGCTGGAGTGAACGTGGGGGCGGAAGGATGCTTATTCACAAGGCTGTTTAAATCAAGCTGTGAGTCTTTGGTCCTGCTGTCATTTTTGCTGTGATTAAAATCCCAATGAGCTACATCACACGCAATTTTTATTTTCCAGGGAAGACTGAGATATCTTAACAAAAGCAGCCTTGCATGGCGAGTCTGAGATGAGGTCAAGATTAAACAAATGGAGGAAAAAGGCCATAGAAACCGGGATATTTAACTTAATGTAAAAATGACAAAGAAAATTACATCTGTGCAGGTCCAAGAATCAAACAGGCTTGGGTGTGTGTTGGACTCAACAGGCAGGGGAAGGTGGAAGCATGGGTAAAGATTAAAGAGTTCAATAAAGACATTAGTCACTTTGGAATTGGGGTGGCACACAAATTAGAGACCAAGTGCCTTTTATCTGGGTTTGTTGTTGCAATTGATTAAAAAAAGTATCAATTTTTGAGAAATAACTTTTTCAATAAGATTCACACTGTCACTTTACATTTAATTTCTTTACATACCTTATTTGCAAACGCAGCTGTAGCTACAGGATGCTAATGCAATTCTGCAAGCAACTGGTATTGTAACGGGCAAACTGGGCTCAGCCTCCTGCAAGTTTCTCTCATAGCATCCTTGACTGAGATGAAAAAATGCAACCTTCTCTGCCATGCTGCAGATCCTGTGCATGGGATCATGTGTGGGGGACGCTTACAGAGGGAAGAATGCAGCCTTTCTGACAAAAAAATAAATAAAAATCCCCTGAAGTCTTATGACCTACTGTAACCAAAATTTTAAGTATTTATTTTTAAGATTTTATGTATTTATTTTTAGAAAGGGGAAGAAGGGAAGGAGGAAGGGAGGGAGGGAAACAGTGATATGTGAAACATCAATTAGTAGCTTCTCGAACACACCCCAACCAGGGACCAGGCCTGCAACCTACGTATGTGCCCTGATCAGGAATCAAACTGGCGACCTTTAGCTTTGCAGGACAGCACCAACCAACTGAGCCACATCGGCCAGAGCCCAGAATTTTAAGTATTCAAACACCCACCCAACAGCTACTCTTTATGGAAAACCCTCTCGCCTCCTTCTGTCTTTCTGCATCAAGTTTCCATCCCACCCAGCTTTGCATGACTGCTTTCCATTGCCTCGGCCCATCACACCGGCCAGCCGGCTTCCCCGTGACCTTGCCAAATGCCTTCTTCTCTCTGGCCAGCTGGCCTCCTCCCAGTGCCCATACACCCTTCTGCCACTGCTGACCCTCTCAGGGAGAGCAGTTCCTCCCCCCACCTATAATGGTGAGCGGCCGTCTGCCTCAAAGGCCAGCCACTTTCCATGTTTTATCTCAATATATGCAACGACCTGTCACATAAGATTATTATTCCTGTTGAATAGATAAGGATCTTGTGGCTCAGAAAGACTCAGGAACCTGACAAACCTCACACGATGTGAAACCAGGACTTGAACCCAGGTCTGTTGCATGTCAGAGTCTGGGCACTCAGTCACTGCCTCTCCTCCCATCTCTCTGGTACAACTTCTGGGTCCCACTGAGACCCCACTCTTTCTTGGAAGCTCAGGCTTATCAGCCACGCCCACGTTGTTCCTACCCATCCTATTGGTCAGAACCACAGACCTCAGCACTGAACTGTTATCTGATTGCTCTGTTGTAACCATTTCATCTCCCAACTGAATTTTCAATGCCTCAAGGGAAGAGGGGCCTCCCATAAGACCCCTTACACACACACACACACACACACACACACACACACGGAGCTCACAGCTGACTGCTGTACATTTTAGTAAGTACCTCGGTGTGCTCCCTGAGGAGGGCCATCCCCTCCTCCCTACTCTCCCCCCGCCCCCGAGAAGAGGAGACCGTAAGCTGGACTAGTGAGTGGGGTCAGTGTGCTTTATGTCATTAAAAACTTACATAAATCACTGAAGTGTGTGCCCACCTTTCCATAAGGCTTGCCAGAGCACAGTGGTCAGCAGTGAACTTGCAGTGCAGCTATTCAAATACCTGTCACTAGGACTCACACTCCAACGCAGGCCCCCCTTGGACTGTGAAGTCGTGTGGACCACCCTCTAATGGGCCCCAAACAAGAGAGAAGCAAAGAGCAAGCTCCTAGCTAGACTGTTTATATGTCACTTGCTAAGTGAAAGTTCCATAAGTGAACTCTCAACACATTCCTGAAAAGAGAGAACCACGGACATGGACTGTCTAGAGCAGAGCCGCCCAATCACTGGACTGTCACACTCACCCTGAATGGATCACAAGTTCCCAAGGCATTGTCCCCTCAGCTCTCCAGGGAGCCCATGCTGCCAAAGGCCCCGGGCCTCAGATTATGAGTCAAATTAGCCAGTGACACCAGTATGTTACAATTATTGACATTTTCCTACTATGCTCACAAGGCCAAAAAATTGAAGCAGCAAGAACCTACATTAGCAACCTCTGTCACCCCTACTGAGTCCATCAGGATGCTCTGCACTGAAGTGGCAGAGACACCCAGTCACATGGGCTTGAATGGCAAGGAAACACACTGGCTCACGTAACAGACCTCCTCTAACTCCTCTCAACTGCGTCCTCTCCACGGGGCTGACTGTCCTCAGGCTGCCTTCCCTCAGGGGACCAGGGTAAGGGCAGAAGTTTCCCTCTTCATATCTGCAGCCTCTACATCCAGAAAAAGAGGGAAAGGGGCAGCTGTCACCTCTGCTGGCTGGCTCTTGAGAGTGAGGACATTTCCTTCTCAAAGTCCCAGGCAGACCTCTTTTCACTGGACTGAACTGAATCATGAGCCCTTCCTGAACCAGTCAGTCTGGCCAAGGGCGTGTGACCACCCCATTCACACCCTCGTAATGAAAACACCCATAACGACGCAGCCTGTAAGGTGGGATGCGTGGCGTGGCCAGCTCTCACCAGTCCTGGACAGTGATGTCCACGAAGTCGTGGGTCTGTGTAATCGTTTGCTCATTCCCTAATACATGTTTATTCAAACTTTATATATTAAAGCTTTTTAAAGTTTGGTCTGACACCTAATTATACTGTGTGACACCAGAGACACAGTTAGAGGGCGAGCCATGGGTGACAGAGGATGCAGATTGTTACAGAGACAGTGAATCCCTCACTGGCTGCAGAAGAGGATTCACTGAGAGATGGTGGGACATGGGAATGGAAAACTGGTGGACTGCAAATGACCTTAAGTCCAGGCTGAGGAATTTGGGTATTACTGCATAATGGGGTAAATGGGGGCCTTTTTGAGCTTTTCATCAGGAAATGATGAAAGAATTGCTTTAATACTATTAAACTGACAGGTCCATGAAAAATTTATTGGAGTGAAAGATTTTTGCAATAACAAAGAAATAAAGATAGTAATATTTAAAGTAAGAAGAAGGGGAAACTCAGGAGGGGAACATTTCAAAGAAAGAACTGAGCAGAGTAAAGAACTCAGACCTGCGGCATGAAAAGAATGAGCTGTCTAGAGTGAGTCCAAGACTATTAGAACAGGTTTTCTAATACAAGACCCCATGCAGCCCAGTCAGTGAGTGTGTGTTCTGGGCTGGGGGGGCGGGGGGGGGAGTAGTAAACCGTGACTCAGATTTTTGGCTAACCCAGACTCAAGTTCCCTAACCAGCAGACTCCTGGCCTTTCCTAATACATCACTGCATCGAGAGTGGGAAAGTTTGAACCTAAAAGAACAACAATACAACGGAGTCAGTGGGTTCACCAATTCTTCGGTCCTGAATGCCATAATCCACGCTGAACCTCCTTCTTCCGCCAGCAAGGTCAGGGCTGGACACCTGCCTTCCGACAAAAAGAACCTGCTCAACTTCTGACCCTGCCCCTTGGTGGTGCCACAGCCCTGCTCCCTTTAGAAGTTCCAGCCCAGACCCTGCAGCAAGGAACTGGGACAGGTCTTTCATGTAGAGGACTATCAGAGACCCATTTCTGGAGCCTAAAATCTTCCTGATGCCTGTGGGCCATCTTAGACGAGTGGGCCAAGGGAGCAGGTGCTGGACAGACGCTGCTGTGGGATCAGTGGGTCTTGACACAGAACAGCACTGGCAGCCCTCCCACTTACTTGCTGTAGGATATTTACGAATCTTCCACCCTGTACCCTGGATTCTGGGACTCCCATTTCAGAGTGTTGCTGGCTGCCAGCCACCATGGTTCTCTGGAAACAGCTCCGGGCAGCTGCCTCCCAGAGCAATGGGGAGCAGAGGCCCAAGTGCACGTGGCTGCCACTCAGCTCCCACAGCTGGGCTCCCAGAACTCAGGAGCAGGCGGGTAGCTGTGCCTGGGACGAGGCAGCAGAGCACCCTGAGCTCCCTGCAGGAGATGCTGAACTCGGGTGCCAGCTATTTCCTCCTTGAGGTGCTAAGAGATTTAGAACTGCCAGAGGGACAGCGGAGGTCAGCTCTTTACCAACGTCTGCTTATCTGGCTGGCGTCACTTTGGCAAAACTGAGTCCTGGCTTATAAACATCTTCTCTCTCTCTCTCTCTTTTTTGAGACTATTTCCTGAGGCTAGACATTAATAGAAAATACACCAATACAGATGGTCAAGTCTAACGTTCTGTTTCCCATTCTTCCTGTTATGATTAGAGAGGCAATCCTGGTGCGAAGAGCAGTAGAGCAGCAGCAGTACTGATGTAACGCTAACCACACACTCGGTTTCCCATGTGCCGGACAATGCACAAGGCACCTTGAAGTGCTATCTCATTAAAATCAACACACCAGGCCTATGAATTACAACTGTTTTCACTCCTGTTTTACAGCTAAGAAAACGGAATTTATAACGTTAAATGCCTTGCATAATGTAACACAGCAAACAAGTGGCGCGGACAAGGTTTGAACTCAGGGTTATCAGAGTCCAGAGCAAAGGCGTTTACTGAGCGTGCCACTGAGATCACCTGTAGGAGCTTCGGTCATGGCACTCACCCTGCTCTTGCAATAGCCATGTGTATGGGTTTCACATGTTAAATATATTAAACACACTAAAAAGCTTTCTCTCCTAAAAGGTAAGAGGAAAATTGTCAGATACTGTTGGTGAAAGTACCAACTGAGACAGCCGCTTCAGAGTACCAGTGGCATTATTTACTGATGTTGAACATTTTCATACTCACGGTTCAGCAATTCTCGCCCTGGGTGTGTGTACCCAAGAAGGACGTGTGCACAGGTGCATCAGAGGGACGTGCAAGAACGTCCGCAGCAGCAGCACCTGCAGCAGCCCCAAACTGCAAGCAGCCCAAAAGTCTATCAACAGATGTGTCGACACACATTGGGGTATATTCACACAAAAAATAGAGCAGCAAAGAGGAAGGAACCCAGTTACACACAACAGCATGGATGAATGCCGTACGCAGGAAGACACAAAAAGACGCATGGTGTTTTATTTCATTTAAACTTCAAACACAGACAGAACTAAACTATAGTATTTAGAGGGTCCTATTTAGGGGGTGAAATTATGCAGTGAAGCACAGAAGTGATGACCAAAAACATCGAGGTAATTTTTCATTACCAAAAATGAAAAGCAGGGCGGGGGAAGAAGGTAGTCATGATAGGGAGGGGCCGAGAGGGGGTCCTGGGTGGCAGTTACGTGGGACTTGCTTTATAATGATGTGTCAGACCAGGCTTCTCTGTGCATTCTCTGTAAGTGTACAATGTTCTACCACAGGGATGGCTTAAAAAGAAGTTTAAGGGAAGAAAGGGCAAAATACAGCTTCTGTTTTCACATTCAGGTTCAAATATCTTGGTAGGCAGCCCATTTTAAGACAGATTTAATGGCTGACTAATCATTAAGGGTTTCCTTGTTAAAGAAAGGTCCCTTGCTCGCT
Source organism: Macrotus californicus (assembly GCA_007922815.1). Taxonomy (NCBI): domain Eukaryota; kingdom Metazoa; phylum Chordata; class Mammalia; order Chiroptera; family Phyllostomidae; genus Macrotus; species Macrotus californicus. The sequence continues at coordinate 9,176 of VMDR010005907.1, read as the reverse complement.
GCTTTCGGTGTTACTTCTCTAACAAGAAACCCACAGATTTTCCCTCTGCTCTTACAGAGGTAATCATGAGGTCTTTGAGTCGCCCCTGACTCAAGGATGCTTTTGTAACAGGAAAATGTAACATTGAGGCCTATTGTTTTAATTAACACATCTGAGTAAATATTTGTCAGAACTGAAAACATGGGCAACAACGATACTGGGAAAGATGATTGGACTGAGCTGGGGTGGGGAAGGAATGAGAGGAGGCCCTCGGTCCAGTCCCAACAGGTGGCCAGCCCGGGCACCTCAGGCTGGAACATGCAGTGGGGAGGGAGCACAGCTTCTGTGGGGTTTAAACATCACGTGCTAAGTAGGCAGCATATCAAGATATTCAGTAGCGATGATCCTAAACTCTGAATTCTAAAGGATGTGGTTTTTAAGCCAAGAGAATTCAGGACATGAGAATTTTTTGAGTTCCAAGTTCAGCAACAGAGAGAAAGTAAGTGGTAGAAAGAAACCTGTCTCACGTTCTGAGAAGCAGCCGGCCATCCTGACTGGTTGGTACTGCCTTCCTGTGCAAGCAATCACCTCCACAGTCACGTGCCTAGCACGCTCCACTCCACTCCACTCCACTGTTCTCCTCTGGGAGGGATGGGAATGAACGCAACTTCTGCAAAGGTGTATGTGGCCCTGTATACTTCATTCTGTATAACAGAAGTGCAGGTAGCGAACAGGGACTTACTTAATCCTTTGGGGAAGAATGCAGTGTGCAAATTAAAATTAATCTGAGTTTTTCTTTCTTCCCTTTGCTTCTCTAAATCTTACCCATCTCTCAAGACTCACCTAAAATTCTACTTCAACACGCAGTCAATAACAGACTTATTCTTCTCTAAGTTATATAGAATCTGCTCAAACCTCACATCTTGACGTTATTTGCGATCCTGTCTATGCTTTATTTCCCAAAAGCACTGGCACGCGCTGCTGCAAAGCCCCCGCCACCTGGCCCGCTTCACAGATGGTGGTGTTTGCAGACACAAGGCACAGACTTTAACTGTTGCACTGAATTGAGTCACGTAATCAAAGTGTATTTTTGTTCTTTTCTTAAGTACCAAGAGCAGGACTGTACACATACATAAAAATTTCACATGCGGGGAATCAAAGAGAGATGTTGGTTCTCACTCCATGTGCTTTTGAGTTACAGTTGATGTTTGAACAACACGGTGTTGAACTAGTCTACCTACGTGCAGGTCTTTCTGATAAATATACAGCTGGCCCTCCATGTCCCCAGGTTTTGCATCCATGTTTCAACCACCGTGGATCAAAACCAGTAGACCACAGACTGAAAGCACCGCGGATTGGAGGGCCAGCTGTGCGCTCCTATACACCCCTTTATATAAGGGACAAAGGCATCGTGGAATTTGTCATCCCAAAGGAGTCCCAGGACCAATCCCCTGTGCACACACGGGACAACTGCAGTTAAGTTTTAGAGGAGTCAAAATTATACACAAATTTTCGACTGTGCAGGGAATCAGAGCCCCTGACCCCTGCATTGTTCAAGGGCCAACCATATTTAGATTTTTACAGCAAGAGATTTAATTATAAAACTCAAAATTAGTTTTAACCCTGAACTTAAAGCTTCTGGCAGGGAAGAGGGGAGCAGTGAATTGAAGAGCACAAACTGGAAGTAGAAATGCTGATTCCCAGTATTAGGTCTACCTTGGACAAGTCTTAGAAGTTTTCCTGGGTTGAAGAGAAAGGATAAGCAAAGAGACTATGAAGTCCTCTCCTTCCCTTTGGTTTGAAGCATAAGATCATATTTAGTTCTGAAAATTTTTATTATTCAATTATTTATGCCTTAGGTGACATAATACTACAGAACTTAGTATATTTTAGGCTTTTCCTATTTGCTGTCACTGTCATTCACTGTGTGCATGTGTGTGTTTGTGTGTCCCCTTAGACTGGCATAGGAAGAAATAAGATTTGTCAGACCTGATGGTAAATTTGTTACTGAAATTCAGGCACCAAAATTTTACTCTGAGCTTCTTCAGAGTCAAAACCGAGATGTAAATATATTAAGTCATGAATTGTTTAGAATTGTTATTTCCACTTAAAGGGTGTTAACACACAGCACTTGCTTCTCACACAGGAGCTGGTTCTGTAAGATGTGTTTTTCCAACTTGCAATCCTTCCCGGCCACGTGCTTGAGCTTGTTTAAGTTGGGTACCTTGACCATCCAACACTCACCTTCCAACGCAGGTCCGGGTTGGTAACAGGCATCAGCGGAAGGAGGGGCAGAGCCAGCTCAGGGGTTTTGAAACTGGGAAAGACTGGTGTCCACACAGCACTCCTGCTCCTATTTTACCCACAGAAGGTCATCCAACAACTTCCGTAAAGAGAAGATGTGAGTATGTATGTACACAATATAACTATTTCAAAATCAATATGCTTCTTCTATTAGCTTTTAAAATCTGTTTGCATAAAAGGTTTCTTTACCAACCCAGCTCTTCTGAGGGTTTTTGTGGGCAGAAGCGACTGGAGACACGATCTTTGCAATATTTCATTTCATTATCTCTTATTATTACATGGTGGCCCAGAGCATGGCATGAATAAAGCTGTCTTGTCATCAAAATGCATTCATTCATTTAACAAGTTCCTGAAAATAATGGAACAGTTGCTAAGCAATGGAGAAATTATACATTCCCAGGGATCTGTGCAGATTCTAAAAGCAGAAGGAGTTCTGGGAATTGGTATTAGTGTCTTTGGAGGCCAACTAAATAGAAAACTAAGAAAATGACATGCTCCACCTAACAGTCAAGAGGCAATACCTTTTCATTTTTCCTTCTTTCTGACCCAGGTTTCCAAAGTAACAATACAAGCAGAAAATTCCTTAGCAGACACGAACTTGTCCATTTCTGTATTACAGATAGCTGGGGAGTTTGTGCCACAACTATTTTAAAAGAACTATGGCATGAGAAAATATAGTCTCTTGTAGAAAAAGAACTATGGCACAGAGAGAATCAGGTAGTAAATTTATCTTAGATATATTAACCATATTTTAGTTGCAGATATACCTGCTTAATGCAGAAAACTTAAATAATGAACAGATACACTTAAAAAACACAAAGTTAAATTTTTAGAAATAAATAAATCATCCACAATCCATCCCTCCTCACATAATCGATGTTAATATTTTGGGATCTGTTTATCTGTCACTTTTATAGGCATATGTAAAGTTATCTACTATTATTTAACATTACACATACACACTATATACACACACACACACACTCATTCTAAATGCTATGAATATAGTGTTCTTTTTAAAATAATTATTTAGTTTGTTCCTAGTCATTCACTATTACCTATGGCTCTTAATTATTCTAGACAAATATTTTTACAAGTGAGTACTTTTAGGAAGCATGTCTGGAATGGCAGTGATACCTGGGGACAGAGCTGTTGCTGTGGGGCAGGCTCTGGGTCAGGCCCAATGAAGACAAATGCTGTGATGGGGTTTTCCAAAGAGCCCAGAGAGGTCAAATGCTGAGCCTCTGGAGGCGGGCTCCTTGGACAGCCCCACACCCTCTGCTCCCTCCAGTGGCTGCCGGGCTGCTGGCTTTTCGGCATCTGCGGTTGTGTGACTGCTGGTTTTAAGGTTACTTACTGTAGATATCAGGAGACAGGGTGGGAAGAGTGCAAAGTCAAACTCCACAAAGTTTGCTGTTCTTATTGAGATTCAGCCATTTTCCCTAAATAGACCCTCACTGTATTATTCCAAGTCTTTAGTGTCCAGAATTCTCTGAGAAACAGAGCAATAGGATATATGTGGATATACCTGAGGGGACTTATTACAGAAGTTGATTCATGTGATTATGGAGGCCAAGAGGTCCTATGATACACTGTCTAGAAGCAAGAGAACCAGGGAAGCCGGTGGTATAATTGTCAGCATTTGAAGGTCTGAGAAGCTTACGAGATACTGTTTTAAGACTGAGTCGAAAGGCCCAAGAACTGGGGGCAGGAAGGGCGGTCAATGTTTAAGTCCCGGTCTGGGTCCAAGTGGCTCAACAACTAGGGGCACCCGTGTCCAGGGGCAGGAGAAGATGGACGTCCCAGCTCAAGCAAACTCATATTTTCTCTGCCTTTTTGTTTTATTCAGTCCCTCAACAGACGATGATGCCCACTTGCACTAATGAGGATGATCTCCTTTACTCAGTCTGCCTATTTAATTGCCGATCTTGTCTAGCAAAACCCTCATAGATATATCTGCAAATAATGAAATAATGTTTTACCACCTATCTGGACACCCCTTAGCCCAGTCAGGCTGACATATAAAATTAACCGTCACAGTTAGCCTAACATTAAAAAAATCATTCAATGTAATACATCACATCAGTAGAATAAATGACAAAAACTGCATAGTCCTGTCAATAGAGGCAGAAAATGCATTTGACAAAATCAAATACCCTTTCATTACAAATTTTCAGAAAACTGAGAATTTAAGGAAGTTTCCTCAACCTGCTGATGGAGATCTACAAATAAGCACAGCTAACATCACAGCTGATGTGAAAACCTGAATGCTTTTCTAAGGTCAGAAATAAGCCAAGGATGTCTATGTATGTTCCCATCATGTCTATTGACCATTATACTGGAGGCTCCACCCAGGGTAATTAGGCAAGAAAAAGAAACAAAAGGCCTCCAGAGTGCAAAGGAAGAAGTAAAACTCTCTCTGTTCAAGAAGACATAATCTTGTGGACAGAATAGTCTAAGAAATCCACACCAAAAAAAATTATAGCTAATAAACAAATTTGGCAAGGTTGCAGGATATAAGACCAGTATACAAAAATCAATAGTTTTTTCCCCATACAAGCAACGAACAATGCAAAAGTGAAATTATAGAAACAATTCCATTTATGATACCATCAAAAAGAATAAAATATTTAGAAATAAATTTAACAAAAAAATGTAAACTGAGAACCACAAAACATTAGTAAAATAAATTCAGAAGATCTCAATAAAAAGAAAGACACCCCATGATCATGTACTATAAACATAATATGGTTAAAATGGCAATACGCTCCAAAGTGATTTTCAAATTCATTGTAGTATCTATCAAAATATCCACGGGCATTTTTACTGACATTGACAAGCCCTAAAATTCACAGGGAAACACAAGTGACAACAAGTAGCTAACAGTTTGGAAAAGCTGAAGTTGGAGAACTCACACCTCCCCAGTTTAGAACTAGCTGACAATGACTACGAGAGGGTGACATTGATACAGGGACAAAAATACAGATCAATAAAACAGAATTAAGGGTTCCAGATAAAGGATCCTTTTATTGACAGTTCATTGACTTTGACAGGTCATCAAGCTAATTCAATGGGGAAAAGAACAGTCTTTCAACAGCTGGTAGCGGAACAAGTGATACACATGTGCAAAAAAATGATGTTGAACTACTTCCCCACACCATATACACAAATTAATTCAAAAAAGGATGAAAGACCTAAGCATTAAACTGAAAATCTTAGAAAAAAATATCAGACAATCTTTGTAACCTTGGGTTAAGCAAAGCCTTTTGGATAGGACATCAAAATCATAAAGAATGAAAGAAGAAAATAAACTGGACTTTACCAAAACAGAAAAAAATACTTTGTTGAAAGGACATCAGTAGAAAATGAAAATACAACCCACAGAATGGGGAAGATATTTTCAAATCATACATTGTACTGAGGATATATAAAGAACTCTTACAGTTCAACAACAAGAAGACAAACAGCCCGATTTTAAAATGGGAAAAGGGTCTAAACAGACATTTTACTGAAGAAGATACACAAATACTCACTAAGTACATGAAAAGATGCTCAACCCCATTGGCTAACGAGCAAATGCAAATTAAAACCACAATGAAGTCCCACTTGACACTCACTAATAAATGGCTATATTAAAAATGCCAGATAACGACAGTGTTTGGAAGGAATTGGAGAAATGAGAATCCTCACACCTCCTGGTGGGCATGTGAAGTGGTGCGGCCACTCTGGCGAACAGCCTGCAAGTTCCTCAAAGATTAAACCACACAGTTACCTTATCAGCCAGCAATTTCACCCCCTGGTTACATAACCAAGATAAACGAAGACATGTGCACACACGAAACAGATACAGAAATGTTCACAGCAGCATTATTCATCATGGCCAAAAAGTGGAAACGATGAAAATGTCCATCATCCTGATGAACAAACAGATACGATGTGGAATATCCATACAATGGAATAACCTGCAGGCACAAAAAGGAATGAAGCAGTGATTCATGCTCCACCTGGACGAACCCTGAAAGCATGCTAAGTGAAAGAGTTCAGACCACATATTGTATGATTCCACTTGTATGAAATGTCCAGAACAGGCACATACGTAAAGATAGAAAATATATTAGTGTTGCCAGCTTCCAGAGGAAAGAGGAAATAGAGAGTTTATTTGGGGGAGGATGAAAATATTCTAAATTTAGATAATAGTGACGATTCCAAACTCTGTGAATATACTAAAACCCACTGACTTATACACTTTAAAAATACGGCTTTTATGGTATCTGCATTATATTTCAATAAAGCTGTTCTAAAAAGTAGTGTCTAAGTTTGATTTTAAAATCAGACTGCATAAAAGTATATACAATGAAAATTCCCTGCAGCACCCCAAGCTGGCATTGCCCCATCTCCCTTCCCAGAAGCACACTTACCACTTTGTGTGTGTCATTCGATACATACTCTCTGCATATCCAAGCATATGTAATGGCACAGATATATTTCTGAACACATTTTTGTTATTTTGTAAGGTAAGTTTTTTAAAGAATTGTTGGATCAACATTATTGTACATTTTAATTATCTATGTACCTATTTATCTTTAATAGTCTAATTACCTTACAGAAATATTGTATCAACTTCCTTTCATTTTAGCCACATTTCAGAGTTCACATTTCATTGTATCTTCTATAGTCCTAAACATTATCCTTCATTTAATCTGTGGCAGTCTCATATGTGAAATACTTAAATATTTTAATCTGCACTTCTTTATGCAAGGTTAGGAATCCCCTGGTCATGTTCTTTGCCTATTTTTGGAGTGACTGCTGTTTTCAGATTGATTATTTCATTACAAAGTTTTAAAAATACAGAATAATGCAAAGGATAATCAACATCCATCTATCCACCACAACTGCTAATATTATCATATTTGCTTCATGCTTTATAAAGAAAACTCTAAAAACAAAGCAGATTTCTCCCCTGTTCTCACCATACTACACTCCTATTCTCACTCCCTGGAGGTAACTCCTATCATGAAATTGGTATGTATCCAGGCCATTTTATACTTTAATTATATGCCTTAATTCACAATATACAATATTTCTACATAAAGCAATTATTATAGCATTTGGCAATTTGCTTTTTTAAAAAAATCCACATTGGTCTACCAACACTGATCAAATAGATCTATTTCTTCTTTATTACTGCACCACAGTATGGGATTTCACTTGAATACGACAGTTAATTTCTCCTTTCTTCTACTGAAGGACATTTGGATTGTTACCAGTTTTCTGCTAAAAGAAATGGTTCCCTAATGAACAGATCTTCATTGGGTACCCTGGTGCACGTGCGCAAGGATTTCTCTGCAACACATTCTCAGGAGTGTGATGGCTGCGTACAGGCTTACCTATCGTCAGTTCTCTTCGCAGCTGCTGCTGAACTGCTTGCACAGACTGGCACTCCCGTGTGGAAAAGCACGGCCCCTGACCTTTGGAGTGTGCACTCTGCTGGGCGTCCAGAGGAGGGTGGGAGGATGCTGAGTCCCAGCTCTTTGTCCCTTGACCACCTCTGGCATTGACCGAGTTTTCAAGCATCTCGTTATTGTCCGACTTCACTTCTCATTAACAGTAAGACTGAGGCCTCTTCCTACATTTACCAGTGAATTGTATTGATTTTAAAACATAGCTCCCATTTTTAAACATATGCCTTTATGATCTGACACCGTTGTAAATGAGCCAGATGAATGGATTTAACCACAGTAAAAATTATTTTGTAATAGGCATATGAAATCATCTGATTGTCGTAAACCAAAAGCAGTTTTTATATCTGGTCTTCTGAAATGGTAATATCTCATAAAAATAAAGCACAAAAGTTTCTGATTAAAGACAACTTAGAAATTTGATTTCTAAAGAGTGGCCTGCACTTTGGTTCCTTTTTGTTTGAGAGGATATGTTTTTAAGTCAAAGAAATCAGTCTACTTAATTCTGAAAATGTCATTCCAAAGGATATCCCAGCTTGAAGATGCTTGAATTGTCTAAAGTTGGGGTGGCCTGGGTAAGAGTGACAGTCGGGGATGCACAGCACAGTGACAGGACATGACATTACTGCGTGTGCCCCTGGCCCTTGCATCTCTGAAAGGGAATAGACAGAAGAGTTTTCAAGTAAAATCTCTCAAATTTGAGTTCAGCCTCAAAAAAATTTTCCTCATTTGAACACTGGTCAGATTTCTGCCCAAAACCACTTAACTGGCATTCAGAAAGGACCTTTAATTTCAACCTATTTCAAACAAATGGGCTAATAAATTAGTGGGAATCAGTGCATATCCTAGGATCCTATTCATGCCTTATCAATTGTGACTGAGTCAAGATTTATTAGAATTTTTCATGACAGTATGAAACTGATGGATTATAGCAATTATAAAACAGTGATCAAAAAACATAGCGTTTTTAAATAAATACTTGGAATTTTTAAAGAATTTCTCGGTGTGGCTTCATCCTGGTGATTACATTCTGATAGGGGATATATACACCCTGCAGTTTTTCAGATTAGACCCACATTGAGGCTATAGTACAATTTCCTAACAGCCTGCAGACACTTGTATTGGACTCTTACATGTGGCTATTCCATTATAAAATAATAAATGCTCTTTAAATGTCCTCCATCACCACTTCCAGACCTTTGAGGGTATTACATTCTGCTTCTTCTTGCTTAAAGATTTGCTCACCAGAAGCTCTGCTGACATGTTGCCTCTTCACCCTAAAGTGTCAGCTGTCTGTTTCAAATGCTGAACTCGAAGAGGACAGCTCTCACTGCTGCTGGTGTTCCCCAAAAAAGCCCAGCCAGAGAGCCGCTCATTCTGGCTCACAACCAACCCAACCAGATGCTCACTGGTTATCTGGCCCCCTCCTCACCC